>MU227300.1:2469568-2515120 GCA_018584345.1 Thuja plicata
TTAAATTCTCAGAACTTGCATTTAAGATTGACTCTCTCCTTGAAAGAAACTTAAAAACAAGATCACAACTACCTTATAGCCAGTGTATCAAAATGCCTTACAAACTGACACACAAGAATCAAGACCAAATATGTGAAGACATCAACAAGAATTGAACAGGGATTCCATTGTTCTTTATTGAAAATTCATCTGGTTCAGCATATTTATAAAACAAAGAGATACAGAAAAATAAGACTACATGGCCTGGAAGCTGCCCAACAGCATGAATTTCAACATCCTCAGTTATAGTGGAGAAAAAACCAGATATAGGAGAAAGGAAAAAACAAAAATCATCACCGACACTTGTCTGCTCCTCAAAATATCTGCAACTTCTTCTAACTGAAACTACAAGAATCTAATTTGATCTGGACTCAAATGGTGTACAAAATCAGAATCCTCATTCCGAGACCTTTCTAGCGATATATGATAGTCGATAGTTTGGACGAGATTTGCCCTCTGAATCTTCCATAACAAACTCCATCTCCTGTGCATATTCAGTTTTAAACTTTGGAATATTTTGAAATATTTGACATTATGCCATAGTTTGACTATTGAATAATATTTTGATTTAATGTTTTAATCTCGCGGATTCAATAGCCTTTTAAATATCATGTTAAAACCCCTTTTCAAAAGTGACATGTGGCAGCCTTTAATTGGCCTGCAAATCCACTGGGTGCCATGTGTCTGAAGTGCCAAGTGGGACAATGGCTTATTGTCTTATAGGTTAGATGGTGATCATCTTCCCATTAAGCCAATAAGAAAAACCTTAGATCATTTTGGAGTTGCACACTTTTTAACCATTTGCCTTTTGTGATGAATTTAAATAAATAATTCCATTAATTCATTATTTCCCAGACTGAACTACAAGGTGACACTTGTTGCAAGGGCTTATTTGCTTATAGGTTAGATGGTGAGCATCTTCCCATTAAGCCAACAAGCAAAACCTTACATCTTTTTGGAGTTGCACACTTTTTAACCATTTGCCTTTTGCGATGAATTTAAATAAATAATTCCATTAATTCATTATTTCCCATAATGAACCACAAGGTGATACTTGTCGCAAGGGCTTATTTTCTTATAGGTTAGATGGTGTGCATCTTTCCATTAAGCCAATAAGCGGGCCCTTGGATCTTGTGGAAGATGCTCACTAGTTAACCCTTTTGCTGAAAGAATTTTAAAATAAAAAATAATATGAAACTTTCACATCTCACCAGAATGTGCCAAGTGTCATCCTCTAATTGGTCCGCAAGTCCACTTGGTGCCACATGTCAATTTTTGATTGTGCTTTTGAACTGCACTGCAATTGCGCCACTTAGCGCCTACTGGGTGCCACGTGGCATCTTTTGATTTGCTAACCACCAACTGGGTGCCACTTGTCATTTATGCTTTTGGGATAATGTTTTTTGAGAATTTTTCAAGCTTTATGCATTTTCGACCAAAATTTCATGGGCCCCAATCGCACTAAACCCTCCAAGCTCATGCGGTCTCCAAGAGTTCCTGCTCTTTCTTATTTAAAATATGTCAAAGACCTTTACTATATAAAGACTAAAAACTACAACCGCCCAGCAAATGTGGGATAAAATGTCCTTCACCTTTTCAAATTTTAAGCTCTGTATACTAACACTTGTGCAGTCTTTTCATTCACATCCATGCTGGTGTTTGGTGTAGGGACTTTAATGAAATGTATCTGCAATTTTGTTTTAAAGTTTTAAAAAACTTCCCAACCAAACCATAGCTTCCTCTTTCTGTGCATATCATTGGCATTGTATTTTCTTTGAAATGCTTTCAACCTTCTTCCCCACGCACCACACTGATAAATTTTTGCTTGCGAAGTGTATTTACTGACTGTTTCCAACGCACTTACAATGCTCGGCGATGTCTATCCTGCAATCATTGCCTTTCATGAGACGACATATCTTTGAGGTATCCTGTCAAACAGTCCACATTCCTTGTCTATCTATTCCCATGCACTGAATCCCTTCTTCCTCATGCTGGCAAAGGTTGTGGTATTTGGCTTTACATCAGCCAATTTGCATTAGTTGAAAGTTTCCTTCGCCATGCGCAAAGAAAAGGCATTACACCTGCGGATTGCATTGCTTATAAGTTTCTAAAACCTTACCAACAAGTCTATTTTAGTGCGTATCCTGCAATCATCACATGCCTGAGATGGCATTTCTTTGAGGCATCCTATCAAACTATTCACGTGCCTTTGTCTATGCTTCCACAGGTTCCACGGGCTGGGAGGACACTGGTGAAGGTTGTGGAATTTGGCTTTACACCAGCCGATTGGAATTGCTAGAAGGTCTGCTGCCCTTCAACAAATCAATTTTATGCATACCTACAATCATCACATGCCATGAGAGGGCATCTCCTTGAGACATCTGTCAAATAGCTAACGTGCAGCTTATCTATGCTTCCACAGATTGCAAGCAGGAGTATGCAGACAGGGTTGATGTTTTTGGTTTCATAGCTACCGATTTGCATTAGCTTCAAAGTTTTTAAAGCCTTGTCAATAAATCCATTATGTGCACAGCTCATTGGTGGCACGGGCTTCATGTTGATGAAGGTTATGGGAACTTGGATCTACACCTGTCGATTGCATTAGCTTGAAGGTCTGCTGCCCTTTTAACCAGTCTGTCGCATAGCATTTAAATAATATCATTGCTTGCCTATACTTTTACGTGTTGTAGGCAGGGAGTATGCTAGCAAAAGTCAAGGAGGACACTGGCAGAGTTGTGGAATCCTGCTTTACACCTTGCAATCACATTGTTTGAAAGTTTCTACAGCCTTACAATGTTAAAATAATATGTAACCTTCTCCCCTTTCAAACACACACTCTTCCACTATCCAGCACATAACATTTTGCATTGATGGATGACCACGCTACCAATCTAAAGTTCCCAATTTGGTACTGGCAGGGAGGTTTCCGACAGAGATTGTGGGATTTGGCTTTACACCCCAATTGCATTTCTTGAAAGTTTCTAAAGCTTTTCATATTGTTTTGAGCACATCCTACACTCATCGCATTTCATGAGATGGAGGATTCTATCAAACAGCTCGCACCTTGTTCCAATGCTACCATCAGCATGGTATTTAATTTTATAGCCACTAGTTGGCTCCTCAACTATTCCCGGCAACATTTGCTCGGTGAGTTCCATCAAATCATTGTAATTTGCATAGGCCATATAGAATTCACAAGTAGTAAACTCTGGGTTATGAGTCAAATCTCTGCCCTCATTTCAAAATTGTGTTCCAATTTCATATACTCAATCAAATCACCCCACAATAAGTTCTTTCAGGTGAAGCTCTGGCGCAATGTGCATGTATAACCTCATATCAAGATCATTGTGATGAGTCACAAATGGCCTGGCAGCAGCTCCACCAGGTATCAAATTGGAATGAAATACTAAGCTCATGTGCATTTAATTTTGCTTTCTCATCTTAATTATAATACAAATTGCAATCAAAGTACAAAGCATCAGACTGACAAACTTTTATAATCACTCTTGTCACTATTGCAAGGCAATCTCATTTATGGCAACAGGCCTTTGGGGCTGCCTTTAAAAACTAACAAAATCAAGTAACCAAACCATGGCTATGGGTACACACGTCTAATGGTTGACATTCTTCCATACTGCAAAGTGGAAACTGATGAAACCCAATAGGTGAAAAGATTTTAATTACCCAAGTCACCTCTTTATATCAATTCTGCAAATTACCCTGTCCAACAACAATGAACTGCATTTGGTTTCGACTTTGAAAACAAGTCAAATGACTTCCTGAAGATTTGAACCTCTGGATACTGGAAGTGTGCTATATGGAGAATACAGACCTAGAAGGGCGCATCTTGACAATCATCCAAACACATTTTGTGGCCCCTCGAAACTAGCCACTTGGCAATGCAGGAAACTGAAAACATAAGGAATATCGATTTCTGCAAATGGAAAGAAACTTGGAAAGTGTGCAAACAAAACCCCTCAGGATCTGAGATCTTGAAATCTTGAATTAAATTTTGTCTATAATTTTTGGAAACCATTTTCCTGATGTGACCAATCACGGTGCTCAAGATATAACCTCGCAAACAGGGCCTCTGACCAAACAGTGCAACTAATCTGCATCAAATTGTTAGAAACTGCAAACAGAATCAGATTGGCAAATTGGACAAATAGATTCATCATGGCCTTGAAATCATCAGGATAGAACATTTCCATGCCTAGAATACAAGGGAGCATTCAATTATCCATTCCATTCAACTGGGTGTGAAATTGTAAGACCTCAAAGTAGGTCACTTAGAAATCTGCATTTGGCAGTTTGGCACACTGATAGAAATTGCAAATGGAATGAGCTTAGCAAATTGACCAAATGGACTTTTCATGACCTGAAGATGGAGGATTAAGAATTATTTGACCTCTATAATGGATTAAAAGAGTAATTTTATCAATTAGGTCAGTAGGTCAAAGGTTACAGTTAGTCAAACAGGGCTACTCAGAATTCTGATCAATTACACAATACATGACAACAGTCAACTACCAACTTTGAGGGATTTGAAACCTAGTCAAATATATCAAAATGACTTGGGATTCAAAAAATAGGTTCTCTGATACACATACTAAACATCCCCAAAGTGGCGGGCCATGACACATTATTGGGTGCAAGATATTCAAAGGCAAACTAGGCCTATTACAATAGATTGAACTTAGGCATAAATGCAGATTTTGACAAGTGCCTAAAACAAGACATCACGAAATAACTCAAAACTTGAAATTGATGAACAGGGATGTCTTCATATGCCTAAAAAAGAGTGATGAGCACCTTACATGCATGGTAGACCTCATAATTTCATCAAGGCAAATAGGCTCAAAAAGCACTTTAGGGGGTCAAAATGCAAAATTTCAATATGGTACTTCAAAAACCCTTACTGCTTTTTTCAGTCCCAACAGTTAGTTGAGGAGTTGTATGTCTTGGCAGAAGGTAAATGGCCTAACATTTGTACATGATCTATGATAGATCTTAGAGTTATATTTTTTAATTCACCGTAACTGGGAAGACCTTACAGCCTGACATGTTGGACGTAATTGATTCTATGTGATAATATAAACTGAATGTTGATTATATTTTTGTGTTATTGGTTATTTCCATTGTTGTTGTTATTTGATGCAAGCTTGGACAATCCATTCTTAGACCCTCTAAGCTTGACTGCATCATGAGATTATTATGGTGGATGGTCAAAAAACCAATGGGGAAAAAAAACATTCAAAACTCCTTTTATGATTCATGAAAAATGGGAATCTTCCAAAAGTAATCAAGAGAAAAAACCAACTTTTCTGATTCATATGACAATACCATCAATAGTCTTTCAAGTTTTGATGATAAAGTTAACTTGATTGTGATTAAACACAAGAAATAGAAGGAATATTCCAATGAAATTAATAGGAATCAAAAGAAAGTCACTTTGAGGGGGACAAATTCTAAGATGACATCTACTTCTCAACAACATGACATTGTGGATCAATTGCACAAAACTCTTGTTCAAATATCCATTCTAGAGCTATTGAAACTTTCACCAATGCATAAGGACATCCTAGAAGAAGATCTATTTGAAACAAATTTGCCTAAATATTTGGGTGTTGATTAGTTCCAATCCATGCTGGGACAATTAACTTCACCCCATTACCTATCATTTTAAGAAGAGGATGACATGTATTTAAATCATGCTCACAATAACCCACTCCATATTGAATTCCTTATCTATAAACATCAACTAAGAAATGTACTGATAGATGGTGGAGTGGGTTTAACCATTTGTACACTAAATTTGGTCTGTGTTATAGGATACTCTGAAGATGTAGTTGACTCTAAAAGAAAAATTACCAAAAAATCCTATGACGACGAAGAGAGGTCTTCTAGAGTGCTAGTGGGTTTACCAATCAAAGTTAGATGTATTAAAAATAATATACATACTTCTTGGTAGACCATGTATGCATGAGATGAAAGAAGTGGCATCTACCTATCATCAATTTAAAAAGTTTCCCTTGTGCCACATAATAGAGAAGAGGGTAATTCTAGTTCTATGAACACCAACATAAATCAAGAGGCTCCTACTCACCAATCTTTAGATAAAGGAAAGAACAAAGTAGAGTATACACCTAGTTCCAAAAATAAAGAAAATGTTTATTCTTTAACAACATTGATGAAAAAAATCAATTTGAAGGATAAAGGAATGGGTGAATATTCATTATCATTATCATATTTTCCTATTTCACTAAGATCACATGGAATGCTATCCACTTATACACATCATAATTCTAAACTAATCACAATGTTTGATGGGACCTTTATCAAAGTAAAAACTAAAGAAGAACAAGATGAGGATAATGATATATTGCAATGTTTATACAAAGATGAAGAATGAGATAATATCTCCCAAGAAGTGTGAGCTGGCACAATACCCATTGAAGGATATGGAAAAGGATTTCACGTCATGTAGAAAATGGGCTATGATGGGATGAGTCCTATTGGAAAAAGAAAGGAAGGTATCATAGAACCCATGGTATCCACATTTAGAAGCAATAACGATGAGAAAGGACTAGGGTATCAATAAAATCTAAAACTTCTACAAACCATTGGGAGATTTATGAAAGAGAAAATCAGAATAGGCTACCTTGAAACATGATACACTAAAAATAATTTTCCTTATATTCATGAGAAAATTATCAATTTAAATTCATATAGTGATGAAGACTCTAGCAATTGAGAGTGGGATTCTCTTGAAGAAGAATATTGTGAAGACAAATAAATTGATATAGTCCAAACTTATGCACCTATGTTCAATGAGGGAAAAAGATCTAGGTATAGGCCACTTGAACTTGAATCATAACGTATCGACAATATTTTCAATGAGGATAACCAAATATGGAACCATATAGATAATCTAGAGGACAGTTCCATTATTGATCTTGATCCCCTCATGGAAGGATTTGACCAATTCTCTATCCAGATCCTTACTACATTTGAACCAAATCAACCCGATGATCCTTTACCTTTGATCCATCCAAACCTTATTCATTGGGATCAGACCGGGCCAATTGAGATAGACACTTTTCCTAATGACTTTGTCATTGCTATGTATCTCAATGCTATTGAACCTTGGATAATTTTTGCCGAGAAATTTACTAACAAAACTTCTACTTGAGGGTGTGTCAAGCCTTTCACTCGTAAAAGAAAAAAAATTAAAAGAAGAATCTAATGTTGAAAACCATGTTATGTCAACATTATTTTATGAATAGGAAAAATAAATGACGCATTTGACGGTGAAAACCTCTTAGAGGCGCCTGGAGATGAAAGAGTTGCACATTTCCCGAACCTTTTTGGGAGAGATCTTTAATATTGATAAAGCAAACAAAATCATTCAATATTAGCAACTAGGAAAATAAAAAAATCATACATCTGGAAGCATCACTTTCAGAAAAGAAAAATAAATAAATTATACAATTCTTTAAGGAAAAATAAATAAACTTTGCATGGTCCTATGCAGACATGCCTAGGTTAGAACCTTATTTAGTCATGCATCATTTGAATGTAGCCCTTGGAGAAAAACCAGTAAAACAAAAATTGAGAAAAATACATCCCCGTGTGGCTTTACTATATATCCAACATTGTACCTATTTCCAAAAAAAATAAAAACATCTTCCTCTGCACTAATTTTTGGGATTTGAATCTAGCCTGTCTGAAAGATGATTTTCCTTTACCCAAAATTGATACCATTGTAGATTTGACAGCATGACATGCCATGTTATCATTAATGGATGGATTTTCAAGATATTACCAAATCAAAATTGCTCTAGAGGACAGTGAAAACTTTAGTGGCAATTATTTTCCATTTGGCGAATGTCGCATGTCGGTGGCTCTGGAATTGGCAAATATTTTTCATATATTGGATTGACCCTATCACCTGATATTTATTAATATTGGGTCCAATGCCCAGGCCCATCGCCCATCAGTTTATTTAATTTTCTCCATTTCTTACACATTATCACCAATGAAATATAATTTTTGGTCCCTGTAAATTTTAAAAGTTTTCCTATAAGTTCTAAGCGACCCCTAATCGATGACCTATATTTGCCAATAGTTTTATACATTATATTTATAAGCGGCCCCAGATTTTCCTGGCTTTTTGCGGATGCGTGTCTCAAAATAACACAATTCGACCAACTTTATTAATCATACGAAGGTATTGGACGACCCATAATCACCTTGGAAATAACAAAAAACATGTTATAATTACGCGGGCTTCGCCAAATATTTGTATACCTCCCTTCAAATTCGCCAAATAAGGATTAGTATAAAAACATTTTTCTATCTCTATTTGATCGATACCAAAGTTTCACACTGTTGAGTGCAACTACATACTGCATTGGTGAGTCACAACTGCAATTTAATTTGAGGCAAAGGTAAGTGATACTTATTCTGCGACTTTGTAATTTTGAGTTCATTATTATTTAGTGGTAACCAGTTAGCAAATAGTGGTGACCAGGGAGACCTCAGACATGATTTTAGGGCCAATGAATTTAGAATAATTTTATATATATTATAGTCTATTGTCACTTCTTCAAGAATTTAACATTTTTTTTTGCACTCGAAGTTGTTGGAGAATGGAGATGTTGAACAATAATAAGGGTAAGGATCCTAAAAGTGGGGAAAGCCAAGAGAGGCAAGAAAAATGTAGAACCTTATCATCATACTTTGGTCATGGTGTTGTAAATGTTTCTATCCAAAATTAGGATGGTGCTTCATCACAAGTAGATTTTGAAGATTCACAACTTGAAACTACATGACATATTGAAGAAGTAGGCAAACTTGATATCTCACATCACGATGAAGAAGATTTTCAGTTAAATACCCAAAGTAGCCATAATGATATAATGAGCTTGGATGAGACTGAGAATGTCAGAGATTATGATAGTGTAGGGGAAAATAAAAGAAAAAAATAATTTAAAGAAGGATAGGGAATAAAAAAATGATCAAAAGTGGGAATTGTCGAGGAATTTTCAAATACAACGTGTGTAAAATTATCCATTCATTTAACCAGTGGACAATCCAGTTGAAGGTTAGCCTCTAGTAGAATGTAGATGTAAGATTTGCACCAAGATAAATAAGAAGGAAAAGAGGTTGTAGTTAAAAATTGACACTATAGAGAAGCATATGGGTAAAGTTTACGAAAAAAAACCATAGATGGAGTTGAAAAATTAGTGATAAGATGGAAAAAAAGGGATGAATCTCTTCATGTTAGGAATGTAAAATTATATGAATTTCAGTAGAATATACCGACAAAGCCTACTCAAGTTAAAGGCTCTATTGAAGCTTGTTTTGGAAAAGCATTGAAATTAGAACTAAGAGGAAAATTTGTTTAGTTAAGTGTTGTCTTTAATATTTTGAGAAGAGGGTGTTATCTAGCATCCTACCCTTCATTGAGATCTTTATTACACTTTCTGAAAGTCTGTAACTATCCTAACAGTCACTGGTCAGTAAATAGTGGATATGAATGGGCAAGTTGTCTTGCCGAGGTTGAAAAAGAGGATCTAAAGAAAAAAATTAAAGGCAAATTTTATTGAATTGTCTTTAGACAATGTTACAGAAGTAGATAATACTTTGTGGGTATGCATGCATGTTTATAAGATACATAATTTTATTCGCCAACCTGATCTACTAATTATTGCTAAAATGAAGGATAATCTGACAATGAAAAATTTATTTGAACTAGTAAAGAATTCTCTAATTGAATATGGAGGTATAAATGACATGACAATTGCCAATAAGTTGGTGTGTGTTGGATTGGATGGAGCTTCAGTAATGCGAGGCCATAGGGGTAGTCTTTGCACAAAGATACAATCTTCTTATGCACTCTACGTTACCCCCATTCACTGCATGGCCCACAAAATGAATCTATTTTTTGGAGTTGTCAGCAAGCATGCTCTAGTACAAAAAAAATGAAGTTTTAATCAAAGAGATCTACAAATACTTTTGTCAAAGTCTGAAATGATTGAGGAAATTTCAAAACTTTGTCGAAGGACTAACTGATGGGAACAAGCTTCTGAAGGATAATGATACTAAATGGATCTCTTTGGATGGACCAGCGCATTGAGTGTTTTTAGAATATCAATAGTTGCTTGGTCTAATGAAATCAAGTCATGAAGAAGTAGGGCTACCCAAATTTCCTGAGCTAGTGTGAAGGTTAAGTAATGTAGAGACATCTTAATGTTAGCAGGTATTATCCCCATGCTGGAGGAAGCGAGAAATATAATGAAAAGGTCCCAACAAAGAGAAATGTATATTGTAGAATATACCGCGCTTCATAAATTGACATGCATGATGCTCAATAATCTCTATCGATCATGTGATGATATAAAATTTGCCAGTTGGATTAAAATCACAGATTAGGACAATCCTAACAAATCTTTAAAGATCAGTGCAAATGGTGAGTTATGTGCAGAAGTACGTGGAGTTGAGATACCAATGTACTACTTTGCTAGGGTCGAGTCCAAAGAACCAGGAAGGAACCACAGGAAGCGAATATCAAGTGTTAAGAGGGAAGAATTTACCAAGATCATTGAGTCTGTAATTGCTACTATGAAGCGCATTGCCTATGATATTTCCTCGTAAATTAGAACAAGATTCCCTCCAGTGAAACTACTTGAATCCATGTCTATTATGTTTCCTCGATATTGGAGTATTAACAATTTGAAATATTATTGAACTAAGCTACTAACTTTGATGGATCATTTTTACAAAACCAAAGAGTCAAATGGAGTAACTCCAATTAGAATTTTAGATGAATCTCATTTGAGAGAGAAATCAAGCCATTTTTCACAAACAATGAGGGAAGAATATAATGTTATGTGGAACCCCCACGAAGATGGATCGGCAACAAGGCTTTGGAAATATCTAGCTAAGATCAAAATGTTGATTGATTCAATATCATAATTTTTCAAGCTTGCTGATTTATGTCTGACCATGATATTGGGGTTGGTGGGGGATGAGAGATTTTTCAGTGTTTTGGGGTTCCTAAAGTCAAAGCTAAGAAACAAACTAGACAAGAATTTGGAAAATTGCTTGAGGCTCTATACATCCAGTTATGAAGTCTACACTTTTCCTTACGATAGGGTACTGAAATTGTGGAGGAAGAAATGTCAGAGAAGAGGGTTGGGAAACATTTCAAACCAAAGTGGGAGTGCCAATGACAATGATGTGACTTTCATTGACTCATGTACTGGTACGGGTAATGCTAGCATTGAACTTGAGTTAAGCGGAGGTATACAGAGTGAAGAAAACATATCAAAGAACCAAAGAAGTTATGAAGTTGATGGAAATGAATCCAAGGATCCAGATAATAATATGATGTGGCAACTTGAACCTTTGCAGAAGTCACAGGTCCTTGGTATTTATTAAAATTTTAGGTGTAGTCTATTGTCAATTTTTGTATCTCATCATCAATCATGCATAATATCCTATTGAAATGTCAAAAACTTGAATGTGGTTGATAATGTCATGAATTCTATAATTAATAATGGTTTCCATTTGCATTATTCAACTCATATAATAAAATTCTTAAATTGTTTTTTTGAAAATATAGCAATTCATATAATACAATTCTTCGAAATAGAATTCTCATTAATTTATTTACAAATATGACACAATGTAACAATTCATTCATTAATAGTAGTAAGAATACAACTCTGTGTGATTCTATTTGCAAAAGTGAATTGACAATGAATTATGAATCAAGAGTCAATACCCAATTTCAATTTGATTACCCTTAGCAAATGACCCTAAATTCCCTTTTATAGAAACAAGGGAGCAACAATAGATTCATGTCAATTTTCCTAATGTGAAGTCTCAAAATTAAAATCAGTAAGAGTCAAGACCAGTAAAACATCTCTACAACTTTACATTTATGCATTTGGCAGGCCAGTTAAGTAAATTAGCAATAGCATTATAGCATCTGCTACATTGATCCTGTTAAAAAAACAAAGTTCAAACTTGTTATTTTTAAATAAATTCAAGCCAATAGAAAAATAATATAGAGATGATTGAAATCGAAAGTACTTTCACATACTATGATTGATGAGATGATTCTGCCAATTATTTTAGTATGCTCCATTCTGCTTCGTTTGGAAGGTCAATATTTTTTAAGTTATAGTAAATGAACTGCAACCTCGTCAACCATTCATACTTGTTAGAGTGACTTGAAAGCAATGATCCTTCCAATAATTCATTCAAATTTTTCAATGGTTTGATGTACTTTGCAATGCCTTCATGAGTTGTGTCCTGAGGAATCTTGCCTAAATCAGACTTGATTGTGTCCTCCAACCTTTTTTTGTAAGCTTCTCTTCCAACGAAATTCATTAATGATTTACTAGGATCATGACTCGACAAACCAAGACCTATCATTTTGGTTGTTGTTTGATTCATCTTGGTGAGATTTCTCTCAAATAAGGCAAGAGTTTCCTCTACTTCCTTTAGTTTCTAACATTTTTGAAAGGCAAAGTTTTCTTTTATTGATGCACGAATGCGGTCATGAATTCCCTTGCTTTCCAAATGCCCGTGACTGGTTGTGTTGATTTGATGCAAAATATGTTTTGCATTTTTCTCTCTCTGAAATATTTTTTGTTCTTCTCAATGTGCTCTTTGAGCTTCCCAAAAACATCTCTAATACTTTCATTCAATTCAAACCAATCACACAACCTATCACTAGTCACCTTTATTTTCCCCCAAAGGTCTCTTTTTATTTTCTTGACTGTATTTTTCACTTGGTCATTCAAGTTGTTTTCGTTAGTTTTAATTGTATTATTTTCCTTCTTTAGCTCTTCTCTCAATTTTGACAATTGGTGTTCACTCTGTGTTTTTATTTTCTCCGCTTCCTCTTCCCACTGGTTTTCTTTCTCTTCCCATTTTTTTTTTCTTTTACCCTCTCATCCTCCAATTCTTTCTTTAAGTTAATTTTTATATGTGTTGCACTCTCCACACTTTTGTATAAATTTAATGAAAAGGTTTGTTCATCCTCAAGATTTTTATTTCTCTCTTCCAATTTTTCCCTCATAATTTTCAGCTCTACCTCCATATGTTCTTGTTGTCCAATTTCTTCTTTAGTGGATGAATTTTTTTATCATTTTATATAATTCTTTGCACTGGTTATCTGCTGCTTTCTCCATTGCCTTTTCATTTTCTAGGTCTGCCTGTAACTTTTCTATTCTTCCCTAAAGCTTTCATTTCTCTCTCTCCAACTTCATCACTGAACTTTAGACCACTTGGTTTGTCATTTTTGACACATTTATCTTGTCCACATTTTTAATTTGGATAAATCCATTTGGAGGGTGCTAATTTGAAATTTAGATGGACCTATCTGACTCTCTAGTGGATTGTTATCTCTAGTTGGGGGCATAACAACCATGAAATCCATCATTTCTTTGTCTATTTCATGTGTGAGAAATAGCCTATTCGATGTAGGTTTTGCATCACAAGATGCAACAACTACATCCCTCTTCAATGTCTTAGTATTTTGTCTATTCCTATTTTTTTGTTTGTTCAAAGTTAGTTACAAAATCATTGAAATGAAAATCAGGGTGTTCTGACCTAATTGAATGTTTGAAAGGTGAAATGGAACTTGCAGTGTTGTATGAGCTTCCATCTGTAGTTCTAATAATTAAACCATGAGGATTAGTAACAATAACACCCTAACCCATTATAAATGGATTTTTTGGACCATTCGGAGGGTTTTATCCTGAAGGTGTGGCAATTGTTGGACTCACAGTCACATACAACATTGACATTGTTGTCATAACCTTTTTCTTATTTACACTTCCTTGATCTCTGGGGTCCATTGATTTTATGTCGACTGCTAATGACCTTTTTAGACCACTATTACTACCCATGCCATCCCACCAGTGGGAGTGACACTTGATTCAGATTGAATCTGAGTGCTTGGAAAAAGTGGAACTGGATTTAAAGCTAGAACAAATGAAGGTGCTATGGAATGAGACTGAGTAGTACATTTTTTCTAATGAACGTCCAATTACTAGTGTCTTACTAAATTTTTGCAGAGTAGGTGTGGAAATTGGATACCAATGCCCTTCTCCTATGGGACCTAGACCACCCCTACTTGGAAACCCCATTTTTTCTACAATCTCTACCCCTTTACCATATTTTTCTTTTGTGGATGCATCTACTCCAATAGTAATTGAATATAAATAAATGGTTGTGGGATTCACAAAATCCCGCTCAACCTCATTATCTTGATGATCATCATTGCTGTGATATGATTCAGCTAGATGCTCCTCATTCCACAAATCGCTAAATATTTCATCCTCCTCCAAATCATAAATATCTGCAAAGGTCTTTGGCTCGCTTAGATTCTTCCCCATTTCCCAAAAATCAGAAAAAAAATTTGCCGTCCAATTACCATCTTGACATTGAAGTGCTAGGTGTTTTGAAATAACTTTTGGAGATGCTTGAGCAACTTCTTGGTAGAAATTGTAGGATTTCCTATGCTACACTTTTCATTTTTTTTTGTACATTGCCATAATATTTGATCACAATTATTGTATTGAAATATTACTTTCAGCGGCGTATTTCTCCATCTCTTTTTGACCTTGTCCGAGGACTCCATGTTTTTAATTTTTTCTATCAATGGTATACTCTCATGTTGAAACTTTCTTGTGGAGTTCCCATTCACTCTAAGATTTGTTCCAATTATGTTTAGTGGATCATACTTCTAGTGACTGTCAGTAGCGAAGCAAAAAATTGAAAAAAAGCCTGTGCCACTTTGAATCCTCTTCTCTCAAATGTGAACCCTACAAATGAGAAAATCAAGGAAGGAAATATCATTTTATTTTGCTAACCATTAAAGAGTACATCTATGCTCTCCATCTACCAAACATATTCCAATGAAAATACCCTCTCTATAACATGAATTGGAATTTTGTAGGGTTCTACAACTGAACCAATTATATTTCACTTCTGAGTTGAATGCAATCTCTACAAGACACAGGCAATCTTGGCAACATAATGTTTGTAATTGTATGATACATTGGTGCCAAAAAGAAGCCTACAAAATTTTTATAGTTCCTTCTGTAATCACTCATCCTTATCTCAAGTGTACATTCATATATTGCATTTTGGACCTGACTTTGAAGCTTGTTTGTCTAAAATATTGCATGATGCTTTGCTAAAAGAAGATAGGACAAGTAGGTTGTGAACCTAAATGTCTTATTTGAACCTCTTTTAATCATTAGTAGTTGTTCTTGCATGCAATGAAGAATGTGCTCAATAAAATTATATTTTACTCGTTCTTTTTCACAACGAATATGAAAAATCATTTCAAGAATGCTGGCACCCACTTCTTTGTTACTATCTAATCCCAAACAAATTACTAGCAAGGAAATACTATCTTGAAACCATTGCAAAAAAATATCATAATCCTAAGGAGGCTTATGATCTGGATCCAGACTAGAACTGTTTGTTATTCCTCTGAAATACGAATCTTTCTGTATTGCATCTATTTTTTCACAATTCTCTGCCATCTTTCCTAGGTCAATGTGCACATTTGATATTTGTACTGCAAACCCTAGGTCCAAAAACCTAGCAAATTCAGTCTCGATTATTGAAAAAATTTCCTCCTAAGTATTTTTATTGACAATTGCTTTTCTATTTTCATCATAGTTTTCGGCATAAAGCATGATAATTTCTGGATAAGGGAATACTTGAGGTAACACCATGCATGCTGACCCAGCAACCCATGCTGCAATTTTATTTGTCTTTTCCTTTACAATGTTGTTAAATGAAAAAAAATTTATATCCTTTATTGGATATTTCCTCTTATTTTCATGTGCAAATATAATTTCCATGATTCCCTTATTTCCATGGATAACAGGATCACAAATATCATGGAATTCATTAGTGAAACTTGGTGTTTTAACCAGTTTCTAGAAGTCTATTATCTTTGTTTCCTTTCTTGGTCTTTTACTCATAGTCTTGGTATTTGTTTTTCCCATCTTGGACCGTGGTATACTGGTATTACTATTTACTTATAGGAAAATTCAAATAATTCTACATAGGTGACAGCTACAATTTACAGGCGTGATTATAAATTCAACCATAATTCTACGACTATAATCTAAATAGTAAATGACTAGATTTGAAAAATTTAAAGGGCGGGACATGGGTGTTCAGGATTTTATCCAGAAATTCAATTTGTATAGACTGTGACTAGGGAAAGAGCTAAGAGACTCTATTGCATTCCTCAATCCTCAACCTAGAAGTTGCAACCCCTTTCTAAATGTCCAATCTAGTATACTAGTAAGAACTAAAAATATAAAAACTTAGGTTAAAATTGTACAATCATGAGTACTGAGTCGTCAGTCGTGACTTGTGTTAACTTTTATTTCTTCTCCAGATATCTGAGGTCACTAGGAACCAAAATTGAGCTTATTGCTTATTAAATGTTAAGTTACTATTTTACTCCAATTTTGATTTTAATTAAACTTAGCTGAGTGTTAATTAATGACACATGCCTTGTTTCTAGGGGACATTTGTAAAAAGAAGTGACCGCTCCCCAAATAGGCCCAAAATATACCTTGGGTCATTGATACATTTCTCATCCAACAGTCATGGAAGCCACTATCATGTGTTGTGGGTCCCATTTACTTTAGGCTTGTCACTTGTCAGTAAGTACACTAACATAAATGTTAGTGTACTTACAGTATGTCATAGATAGAATCGTATCCTCGTAGTCACCTAGTCACCTCATATGTCATCATCAAATGAAACTGATTGTGTGAGTGTACACGTGTCATAATTCTGGAATAGGTTTACAAAAATGAGATTTATTTTCCCTTTTGGCGTGAAATACACCACACGTCATTGATCTGTGCTCATCCAACAGTCACTGGAAGTCACTATCATGTATCGCAGGTCCCATAAAATTTTGGCTTCTCACTTGTCAGAAGTACAATTGCTCACACATAGTCACCTAGTCACCTCAGATGTCATTAAAAACTAACTAATAAAACTAAAAACCCATTTTTATATACTATGATAAATTTTTATACAAGTTTTACTAGGTTGATTTTCATAAATAACATCTGCAATACTATTAAACTAAAAATAAATAAATGAAAAAACTTTGAATTATATTTATCAAATGACACAGATTGTGTGAGTGGACACGTGTCGTGATTCCAAAATATGATTGCAAAAATGAGGTTTCTTTTCCCTTTCGGCCCGAAATACACCTTACGTCATTGATCTCTGCTCATCCAACGGTCACCAGAAATAGAGTAACACCTAACACCATACACCAAAATTTTATTAAATTTAAATTAAATTAAATATTGAAACTTACTAATATAAAAGAAACTAATTAAAATATTGCAATCACAGATAAATGTCTAATTATTACTACCCATAAAATGCAAACTGATAAATGTCTAATTATTAATACCCATAAAATGGAAACTGATAATTCTATTTTAAACTTTTACAATTCCACAGTCGTACACATGGCACATAATACGTTAACATGGAAAAGTTAAGTTATTACTCTTAAATAAATCACACACATACATTAAACATTGTTACATTTGTTTGGTCCATATTAATATGATATCACACATCGATATGGCAATGTGAATGGGCATATAATTTATTATTTATTATTTATCAATATATTACTACTAGTCTTTAGATTTCTTTACAAAATTGCCATAGAAAATCTATTATCGAGCACACACTGCTACGTGTCTCATTTCTGGAGGAAGATAGAAAAATTACAATAATTATGCAATTGAATTTAGACATTTAAACTAAGTTACAGAGTTAAGAGTCTAGACAATCTATTATCATTCATTAAGAGTCGAAGAGAAAAAATTTCATTAATTATTTTGAAAATTTACATCACTAATATTATAATATACTTTATAATTATAGAGTTTAACTTTAGACTATAGTTGCACCGTAAATCCCTACAAAATGGTGTGACTATGAATCACTGAATAGGAAGTATCCCTAGAAAATAATTACAAAATTTCTTGCCACAAGGGCGTTGGTTGGTCATATAACAAAAAACAAAAAAAAATGAACTGCGGAAGCCCCCATTTCAAGAATAGAAACACTAGGGTCTTCATCTCCATCCTTGTCTGAGAAGAATTATTTGTGGAGGATAATATCCATGAATTTGTCAAGCTAGGTGTAGTCCGTCTCCACCCCGTTGTCGAAGTGAAATCACTTCTCTAGGAAGTCCCTCCCTAGTCGTGCCCACTTATTATGTCGCGTCAACTGCCTTTCATTAAGGTTTAGTAGGAAGGGTTTCCTTTCCACATTTTTGCCTCGTTGGATAAGATTTTAAATTTCATTATCCCAAGGGATTCCCAACCCCAGTTGTGAGAAGACAACGACTTGGACGTCGTCCACCAGAAATTGTTCCTTGAAAATATTCTGTAGAAGCATAAGCATATCTACCTTCTCTCCTCTGAGCTCAAGAAGAGACACTAGGAAGCAAGACGTAATGTTCGTGCTGACACACTATCTCTTCTCATTGTGAATGAACCTGTTAGATATTTTTGTTGCAGAATATCAATATAGCATCAATGCTCGACTCTTAGATTCCCAACTCTTGACTCATGCAAGTAAAAGTATAATTAATGAGAATTAATCATCCTTCTTCTTTGAGCTCCATAGACTCAGGAGGGTGTACCTTTTATAGATTACTTCTTTTCAGTAACTGATTTACTTCTTTCATTTTACTGCAACAACTTCTAGCACATCTTACAAATAACTAAGATTGGTTTAATGTACATCTTAACAAGCCAGACCATGAACTTGACAAGGGAAAATAATAGTGAAACAATGATTATTATCCTTCTTCTTTTTAGATTTCTTGACTCAAGAAGGATAACCTAATGATTCTCTCTCTAAGGAATCAACAAATTATATTGTATTCTTCAATACAATTGATTAAGCATATATGTTCTTAATAACAAAAATGTAAAAGATTGTTTATATTTGCGATTGATGATGATAACTACTTATCAAAACTTAGACTAGTGCCTTATGCCAGACAAAGAGTCAATTGAAACATATATTAAGAAAAAATAATTAATTGAAGCAAATAAGAAACCTAGATAGAATGCCTTACAAAATATCTTCTCATTCCCAGACCCATGTATCAAAATCTCACACTAATATCTATCCCTCTGGAACCACTCATAAGATTTACTCCCTCCTTGAAAGAAACTTACAAATAATCACACAGTTACTATTGGATGATATCAGTTTTGGGTACTGATCATGATGTTGATATTCATGTTTTGTCACTGATGTCAACATATGTTTATGTGGAGAGAATAGACTGGTTACTTGACTGGTAGAAGTGTACGAACACTGTATGGTTGTTTCAAAATGATCAAAGTTGGTTATATGAAGAAGGATGTGTGTTGACCTTATTCCTAAGGTTGCTTGGCTTTATGTTACATATTACGGTTGTTACAATTGATTTGGTGAAGACTGGTTTCTAGACTGTAACTATGATCCTTGATAGAGCAGGTCTGTGTGTTTAGGTTATATCTTACTGGTGAAGATATTTCAAGTGATACAATATTAATGGAGGACTATAGACATACTTTGGAATATTGGGTTGTGGTTGATTGACATGAGCATTCTGGTGACATCATTTGTGGTGTGTATTCTGAAGGAGACCTATTTGGTGGCCAATTTCAAACATGTAGCATGTAATATGAATTATGAGCATGGATTGTGGATCTAGAACTATAAATGATGGATTGTAAATGATGTTTACTTGATATAGGTACCATGTGTATCTTAGCAAGGTTTTATATTATTATTTGTATATTGGGAAAGCCAAATTGGCCAACCTAATTAATTATTTGTGTACTAGGAAAGCTTAATTGGCTGACCTAATGAATTATTGTAAAAGGGTATGTATCAAGGATCTTTCCTTTTGGAAGTATGTGGTAGTTGAAGAGAAGTGAAATCTGTGAGGCTTGTCTTCTACTAGATGTAGACCATAGTTTTTGATAAGAATACTTCATTGGAACTAACCCAGCAAAGAAAGTTGCTATCAGATAGTTCACTGGATTGTATATTCCTATATATACACTTGTTCAGATTATGAATCCTTGAGGGTTTCTTTAACATTATTTGGTTAGTGTGCTTGGGCAGTGAGCCTACTAGTTTTTTTTACTCCTAAAAGGATCTATCTCCTAACAGGGACTATGTACTATAATGTTGTATTAAGCTCCTAACAGGGCTAAATTTTTTAACAGGGATACTGTACTCTAATTACATTATTTTTGGGTGCTAATTACCACTGGGGTTTACCTTTAACAGTGTTTCCTTGACAACAAGCATTGTGTTATTGTGTTGGTATTTACTGTGTTATCATTTACGTTGCAGTTTTAGCGTATAAAGTTTAAATTTTAATAATCTATATCACAACTGATTCACCCCACCCTCTTAGTTGTCTTGTGGACTCTTATTCCTAAAAATTGGTATCAAAGCTACTGGTCCTTAGAGATAAATCTTAATAGCTTGAGGTGATCTTTAAGTTGTCTTACTATAGGAAGGATAGTCTGAAATTTGATCATAAAAACTTTAATAGTTGGCAAAACAAGATGAGAACACATTTGTTATGTTTGGGACTTGACTACTAGATGATCACAAAGAAGAGTGAGAAGATAGAGACCTAGGATGACCTAGAGAAGGATACTGAAGATGAAAAGAAGTTATTTTTATGTAATATGGCTACAAGGGAATCATTGATCAGTGCACTTTCTGAAGGTGAATACACAAAAGTAAAAGAATTGGATTCTTCACATGAGATCTGCACAAGATTGAAAGCATTATATATATCAGAGAAATTTACAAAATAGGCAAAGCTATAGAAGTGGAATACAAAGATGGAGTCAATGAAGATGAGAGAAGATGAGAACATTAGGGCATATGGATAGAGAATTAGTAAACTGGTTATTGGCATTAGAAACTATGGAGGTACTTACAGTGAGGAAGAGGTGATTGCAAAAATACTTAGATCCTTGACACCCACTTAGAGAACCAAATTACAAGCTATAGAAGAGATTATACCTTTGACACTGAAATTCACTAGAGAGATGTTGATTGGAAAGCTAACTAATTTTGAGGCCGCAGAATTGGGAGATACTTTACCTAAAGTTGAGTCAGCATTCAAGGCAACCATGCATAATAATAAAAGACCTCATCTGAAAATGCAAGCACCAACAATTATGACCTAAGAGAAGAGCTTGGAGAATATGTTGTGGAATGGGAAAAATACAGGAGGAAGAAAGAAAGCTAGATGAAGTGGTGTGTGTGATTTTTTTACCTGTTAAGAGAGACACAACACTTCAATAGGTATGAGGACCTATTGCTTTGTAACAAAGAAGAGTATGATAAGTAACACACTATCTCTCAGATTATGCTACTGTCAGTGACATATAAGACTTAGCATGAAATTTGAGTTAAAACAAGCTAAATGATAAGAAAACATGCATATTTAGCTCTAAAATGGACATAATAACAATGAATTAACATGAATCTAAAATATGATATGAAGCTATGTTTATTCTAACAGCATAACAATGCAATTTTTACTCTAAAAATGAAGGCTTATTTGTGCTCAAAAACACTTTCTATTTATAGAAGAATGAGGAGAGAGAGGGGGGACAAGGTGCATTAATGGAATTGAAAAACTCATTAAAGGTGTGTAAGATGAAACAAATGCCAAAGGCATTCAATAGGAATGGTGGAGACATGGGCTTAAGGAATCTCCATTAACGAGGCATTAATGAGAGAATTAAAGAAGCATGGGAAGGGTGTAAGAGAGTGGCTTGAGAAAGTGGACTTGAGGAAAGGAATCTTGAGATTCCTTAAATTTTTTAAGTGGGTGGAGTCCTTAATCAATCCTTAATGGAATGTGACAACATTAGGAGGTGGGTTAGAATAGAATTAGGATCAGAATTAGAATAGCATGGGGTGAATGGGTTGGGAAAGGTTCAAACCCAGAGTCAAAGTGGTTGAAGTGGGTTAGGTTAGGGGTTTAGAGGAATATTAATGAAATGAATTAAAATTATTTAATTCATTAAGAAATAGGATTTAATTATTTAAGCATTTAATTACTTTTTAGTACTCAATAGGACTATATCCAATTTAATTAAATTAATTAGACTAGGGGAATGGGTTCATTTGCAAGTGAGCAATTGATTTAGGACTCTATTTAATTCCTTTATGATTAAATACTATAGCCATGTTTTAATTTTGATTTGTTTTAATTGGTTTGAATTGATTTGAATTGTATGGATGTAGTAGTTAAGATAATTTAGTGATAAAAATCACCTAGGACATTAAATCTGATTTAAAAAGAATTATGCCAAGCAGTAACAGGGTCGTTTGGTCATAATTGGGGGTATGATCACACTTAGGTAAAATAGGGTCTATAGTAAGAGCAGACCAAATCTAGGTGGTTACATTTGCTCCTCTTTGAATTGATGTGCGAGCAGCACATTGATTCAAAGAAAGTTATTGATTTTGACTTCAGAAAGATTGAGAATTTCGCTCACAATCAAACGAAATGTGTGATGAGCTTAGTCTCGTACTTGATTGAACTAAACTGATAGAATTGACTCTGAACTTGGTTTTCATCCAAAGGTCAATAAAAGATTTTTAAAAATACCAATTTTGAACTCGGTTTTCATCCAAAGATTAATAATACTGATTCTGAACTTGGTTGTCATCCAAAAGCTAGTATGAAGCTAGCAGGAGCTTAATAAGAATCTTTTAAAATGAGGAAACACAAGATATCCAGCTTATGAGAACCAAAGCTTTGTATCCAACAGTTCTGACTTAGTCAAGGAAACTGTCATGCCCCTAGTTTGTTTGATAACAAAGTTGTTTTAATGTTGTTTCGAGCAAGAATTTGATTGATGATAGTGTGATCATGACCCCTCGGGAATGAAATCGAAGGAAAAGAATAAAATCCTTTAGTTGAAATGACATATCACTTGCATGGAATGGGTAGGGCAAGAAAGAAGAGATTATAAGAAGTGAAAAAGTGGTTGTGTTTAAGAATAAACACATGGTATACCAAGTTAATCATGTAAAAATGTGAGTGGTGAGACTAATAAAATGATGTCAGACCAAGATGTATGATAAAATGTGCAATTTGATAGATTTTTAGAACAAATGGAGCAAATCTGCATTTTCAAGAGTAGTCACAAAAATGTTACTATACCGTATAAAATGCCTTAGGCACCTTTGATTTAGTTCCTGGTTAATCAAATAGAGAACAAAAATGTAGTTTTAGTTGCTTGGGAGGAGTTTCAGAACTCCTAAATAGCTCAAAAGACCAATATAAGCCTAAAAAATTACTATTTTACTATTCATTTTCACTTTTATCCATAGTAAATTTGAGAGCTCTGCAGAGAATATGGTGGTCCCAGTTAGGAAGCATCATTTCAAAATAAGCTGTCGACACCAATGCCCAGCCGACTACCCACCTCCGGTAAGTGCTCGTAAAACTACCTCGTGATTTTTGCAAATTTGAATTTTACGCATTTTTATAGCTTTTATAGCCCATTGCATTCTAGGCCGCATTCAGGATTTGATATTGCATCCTGTCAAACCTGTGTCACATCCGGTATTTCCTGGACTGTATCTGGTTTTTTTGGATTTCTGCATCGCATCTAGGTTGTCTTGGATCACATTTTGTTTGTCTATTTTTACCTTGGTTTTTAGTTGAAATTTGGCTTTGTGTTGTACCCTGTTCATGTAGGATCGTAACCTACTTTTAGGGCCGCATCCCATATTTCTGGGATTGCACCCTATGGTTTCAATCGCATCCTATATTTCAAGGATCACATCCAGTAAAAGAGATCGCACCCTGTCTTTTCAGGATCGCATCTCATTTGTAGAATTAGGAACTTAGCCATGTTGACCTATTTGCTTGTTGTAGACCTTGAATTACTTAGCTGATTAGGAGCCTACATCTTTGTTGTAGATAGAACATTGATTTTATCTTTGTATGTGTCAAAAATAGGCATATTTTGAGGTAGTTTCTTTAGAGACACATATCCAGGTCATGTGCTTGCCTTGTTTGGACTGTTATCAACTGATGAGCATGTGACAGTAGTCCGTTGTGGATTACGATCTTTCATAGGTTTACCCGAGATAGGGGTAAACTAAGGGTTGTTGATTGCTCTTATCGAGAGATGGTACTCAGAGCACAACACCTTCCATCTTTTGACTGGGGACATTACAGTTACTCCTGAGGATGTATGGTGGATACTGCATGTTCTGATTATTGGTCATGAGGTGCACTTTGAGGCAACATCAGCTGTGGTGATTGGAGCAACTCGTTGGTATTTTGAGGATGACACCATTGATTGTAGATACCTCTCATGGGACTATATGGTTGATCATTATGATTGATTATCTATGTACTTATTAGGTTTGATAGGTAGCATCCTGATGCCAGACAAAGGTTAGCACCAATTCTTGGTTAGGTGGGTGGATATGCTAGAGAAGATGGTCATCCACAGACAAATATTTGCATGGGGTAGTTGCATCTTAGCCCATATGTACCGAGAGTTGCATGAGATTGTATATCATTATACTCAGAGCATGACCGTAGGTATATTGATTCTTCAGATTTGGGCCTGGGAGCACACCCCTGTTACATGGCCAATAGTAGATAGACAAAGGGGACCAGAGCAGGCCTATGTATATATGTATGTGGGTCCTATTTAGCAGCCCCATCTGGGCAAGGTAGATTACTAGTGACAGATCTTTGATGATATGACTAAGGTCATCTGGTGACCATATTTAGATTGTGAGGAGTGGACCTCAGAAGCTCGCCAAGTGCCATTTTTATTTCAAAGAAGGTACCTCATTAGGAGGACTAGATATGTTGTAGAGAAGTTTGTGGTCTCCCAAGTTTTGAGAAAGTACAGCCAATGGTAGGCCAAGACTCAGGATATCATTATATATGCCTGGTTCCAAGATGAGGCACCATTGTGGGGTGCCCAGCTGATTTATGAGACCGCCCATCAAGAGATTAGGGACATGGTTGGAGTAGACTGGGATCTCTACCTAGATGTTGCGGATGTGGGCTGTTTAGATGGTTATATAGTAGAGATGCTTTAGCATCCATTTCCTCATTTCACAGTACCAGAGGATGTCATTCCTTGTATAGAGGAGCCACTAGATTATGATCTTGATAATCATCCTGCTAGAGGGAGAGGAGGAGCTCAAAGAGACAAGGGTGCTGGTAGGCATGGAGGGAGAGATGGTGGTTGGGATGGAGGTAGGGATGGAGGGCAAGATGGGAGACGTCCTCCTCTAGATGAGGGGGACGATGGTGGAGATGATAGGGGTGGTGGTGTTGTGGGTGGTCACGTAGATGTTGCCAATGGTAGTGGAGAGGGTCGATGCACCCGATTTAGATTTGTTTCTCCTCGGATAGATCCAGGTCCATTACTTATAGGAGATTAGTAGAGGCAGTAAAGGCAGCAGTAGCAGAGATAGCCTGACAAATCACATGATAGATCTCAGGATAGGCCTTCGGGATAGGATTCTGGTAGGGGTTCTGGTAGAGATGGTTGTCCTCTATCACAATGTGAGCAGGAGAGAGAGTAGCTCAGGGTACATATCATAGCTTTAGAGGCCAGGCTGACGACAACATATGCTTTATTGGTAGATAGAGATGCACAACTCGAGCATCTTAGGACAAAGTGAGACATACAGGCCCGCATAGCTATTCGCCAGGGCCAGAGAGCTACTTATTATTATGCTCTTTATTATGCAGTGGTGCTAGAGGGGCGGAGAGCTATGTCATTTTCATGGTTGGCCTAGCAGTTAGAGGGGGTGATGTCTCCTCCTCCTCCATTTGTACCACCTCCTCTACCTCCTCCAGGTTAGGGAGAGGGGGGTAGCCAAAGCTGATGTTGTATTTTGTTTACACATGTATATTGTATATCTGGATCCTTTTGAGATCCTTCTTTTGTACATCACACACACACACACACAATGTTGTTTTTTTGATTTATCACTGATATAAATATATTTCAAATGATACTATGTGAATATGAAAATGTATGTTTTTGAGTAATTCTTTATGCAATTAAAATGTATGGATGCATTTTTAGGATGTAGAATGCTCAAATGCTTTGTTTTTGTATTTTCTTTCTGTATCATTGTATGAATACAAAATGTATGCTATGGATGTGCAATGATATAAATATCAGTGATAGTAAATGGATTTATTTAACTTGGATTTTTAGAAGAAGAAAATAGAAATCATTTTTTAGCACAAATTTCCCTTGGTATGTTGTTCTTTTGAAAATGAATCATTAAATCTCTAAATGCAGCTATATGCCGACTCTTAGGACTTGTTTTTGATTTGTAGATATTGTAGCCTTTTATCATCATTGGGTGCTTTTCAGAACAGTTACCACTTGATAGTACAACCATCACTAATACCCACTAATATTATGAAAGTATAAATACTTTGTTTTATTGGAATGTCAAAAATAGACTTAAGAATCAAGGCATAGAAGCCAGAATGACAAGATAGTCACCTTCCTTTTAATATACTAGATTTTGTGTAAGGCAAGATATTGGACCCGTTATGACCTTGAAAATTTATATCCTTGGGTTCATTATGCTTCATATACCTTAGCGAAAATCTAATTCTAGAAAATGAATGAGGAAATTGTGCCAACCTCACCGTAGTTTACACATAACAAAGATCAAGATATATGTGGCTATCCACCCATAGTGGCAGCTCTTACCATGAACATCTAAGTTAGGTGAAAGTTATAGGATCATTTGAAACAATCACCTATGCAAAAAACTAAAAAAATGTTATGCCCCTGTCCTTGCGACTCTTTGTCTTTGTGTAGACATCATGGAGTAACTCAAAAGACATAACAACACCAATTGTGAATCAATTAAAATAAAATTCATAACTGCTTGAATGCCCCCAGTGAAAACATCATGGGTACATAAAAAAGTCACAATCAAACCAAGATCAAACTGTGTTTAGGTAGTATTGAGAAATACTATTGATTCATTTTGCAAGCGTAGTATAGATTCAACAATCAAAAAGTTGGAATTCAAGCAAATATGTGTTCCATGTTGGTGTATGTTTCCTATGTGTAATCCAATGTAGGTCTTAGGAACATCATTCATGTTAGTGTCATCCTTGCTTCATGATAGTGACAGTTTGGTGAAAATATCAAGTATCATTGTGTCATGAGACAAAACATCCTATGACGACCTAGCAGGCGCAACCTATCAAACTGGCAAAGATACCCCCAGTGTAGAATGACTTGATTCTAAGATAGAAATACAGACTAATCCCAAGCGAGGATAAGATAGTTTTTTTAAGAAATGAAGTTAGCATTTTAGCACAGGTGTAGTCATGAAGGCTTAGTATTAGTACTGCATTGATAGATGGAGCATAGAACACAAGTGATGCCTGAATGCCAGGTTTTCACCACTTGGCAAGATCTTTTCTTTCTTTTTTTGCTACCAAGATGCCTATTTTACCAGGTTCTCATCAAGACACTTTTCTCTTTTTCTATTTTTTTTTCTATTTTTTCTTTTTTGAATGTTTTTGTAGTATCAAGGTGCCTATTTACCAAGTTTTCACCAAGGATACCTTTCTTCAGGACTTTTTCCACTATTTTTGGATTTCTTCAGGATCAATTTATGAATGTTTTTGGTATTTTCTAAGAACTATTTCACTGTACAGGCTCTGCTAGCCAAACATCAAGCGTAGAACCACTTAAAATGTAGAGTATTGATAGGATCTAGAAGAATGTCTCCCTTAGGTGTAGCTAGTTGATAAGCTCCAATCCCAAAAGTAGCAGTGATAACATAAGGTCCTAGGCAATTAGGTTCAAATTTTCCCTTCTGTTCTCTATTGGGCTGGTTCTTAGGATTCTCCTTTAAGACGAGATCCCCCACTTCAAATTTTCATTGGTTGACCTTCTTGTTGTATCCTTTGGACACACGTGCTTTGTATACCTTCAGATGATCGAATTCCTATTGTCTATGCTCATCAAGTAGGTCTAAATAATTCACCCTATCTATGCGGTATTTCTCATCAGTAATAAGACCTTGTAAAGATATCCGCAAAGATGGAATTTCAACCTCAATAGGTAGTACTGCTTCAGTGCCATAGACTAGAGAAAATGGTGTGGCTCCAGTTGGTGTTCTGATGCTTGTTCTGTAGGCCCATAGAGCCAAATTCAGTTATAGATGCTAGTCTCTACTAGACTTACTTACAGTTCAGTGTAGGATTTTGAGAATATTCTTATTGGATGCCTCAGCCTATCCATTACCTTGAGGATAATAGAATGAGGAGAAGTGTTGAGTGATGTGGAACTGTTCACAAAGGTCATCAATGTCTTGATTTTTAAATTGGCCCACATTGTCTGTTACAATTGAAGAGGGTATCCCATATTTATAGATAATGTAGTTCAGAATGAACATAGCCACCTATTTGTCAGTGGCTTTGATTAGCGGCATGGTCTCGACCCACTTCGTAAAATACTTAGTGGTCGTAAAGATGAACCTATGTCCATTTGAATAATTGGGATATATTTGTCCAACCAAGTCAAAGGCCCATTGTTGAAATGGCCAATGTGTAAAAAAATGTATAAGTTCTCTAGTAGGATCATGGATGATATTTCCATGTGTCTGGTATTTAAGACATGTTTTGGAAAATTGAATAGCATCTTTTTCCATGGTAGGCCAGTAATAGCCTACTTTGAGCAGTTTCTTTGCTAATGAAAATTCGTTCAAATGTGATCCACATACACCCTCATGGACTTATTTTAACGCGCGATCAGACTCTTCGAGTTCTAAACACCTAAGAAGTGTACCATCGAGACCTTGTCTATATAAGTTATTAGTTATGAGGACATAACGCGATTGTGTCCTCATCAAGGATCTTTTCTCATTTATGGATAGATTGTTAGGGATGGTTTGGTCAGATAGGTAAGCAATGATATTGGCATACTGAGATTGGTCTGAGGTGTTCAAAGCACATATTACTTGGTATTTAGGGGTATCAAAGGCTGGATAGGGGAGTTTTCCACCAAGAAGTCATAGAAAAATTGATGTTCTTCCAGTTGTAACATGGACGCCAAAGTAGCCATAGCATCTGCAGCTTTATTTTCTATTTTGGGTATCTGCTAGAAGGTTATGAAGACAAAATACTTATTTAAGTTATCAACTAGTTACTTGTAGGGTGTCAAATTTTCATCTTTCGTCTGGTAGTCTCCATTGACCTGATTCATAATAAGCTGGGAGTCAACATACACATGTAACGCTATAATTTTCCATTCCATGGCAAGATTAAGAGTGTTTACCAATGCCTCATATTTAGAAATGTTGTTTGTGCATGGAAACATCAATTTGTAAGACTTTGGTATCTTCTAGCCTTGAGGAGTTATGAATAGAACCCCTGATCCAGATCCTTGTTGCGTGAAAAAACCATCAAAGTACATCTTCCATGGGTACTTTGTTAGGTGCATAATTGTCTTATCAGGGAAATCAATCTTTAAAGGCTCATCATCTTGAAGTGGTGAATTAGCTAGTTGATCTGTGAGAACTTGTCATTTAATAGCCCTCCTGTCCACATACTCAATGTCAAATTCACTTAGAATTAGGACCCACTTTGCCAGACATCCTGTTAATGATATTTTTCTCAAAAGGTACTTTAGAGGATCAATCTTAGTGATGAGCCTTACTGTATGTGAGAGCATTTAGTATCTCAATTTCTATGATGTGAAGACGACCACTAAGCATGCTTTTTCAATAATGCTATAACTGATCTCATAGGAAACTAGTGTTATACTGATGTAGTAGATAGCTCTTTCTTTGTTTGTTTCATCCTCTTGTGTGAGAAATACCCCTAGTGATGTAGCTATATCTAAGATGTACAGGAGTAATGGCTTTCCATGAATAGGCACCATAAGAATAGGAGGAGTAGCTAGGTACCCTTTTAGTTCTCTGAAGTTGGCTTCATAGTGTTCATCCCATCTGAAGGTGACCCCTTTATGTAGTAATTTGGTAAAGGGTTGTGCTTTGTCAGCAAGTTGTGACATGAACCTCCTGATTGATTGAAGTCTCCCTTGCAATGTCCTCATTTGACTAATGTTTCATGGAGGATTCATCTCTAGAATAGCTTTGACTTTTGCAATATCTACCTCAATTCCCTTCGTTGAAAGTATAAACCCTAAGAGCTTTCCTGATTCAACCCCAAAGGCACATTTCTTTGGATTGAACTTGAGTTGGAATTTCTCCATTCGATCCAATATCTTTCTCAAGTCATCAATGTGAGTGCTCCTTTCTTTTGATTTGGCTAAGGTGTCATCCACGTAATATTCCATGTTCTTATGCATCATATTATGTAATATAGTTGTCATTACTCTTTGATATGTTGCACCAACATTCTTTAACCCAAATGGCATGACATTCCAGAAAAACGTTCCCCATGGGCATGTAAATGCAGTTTTCTCTTAATCCTCAGGGGCAATTTTGATTTTATTATAACCCGAGAATCCATCCATTAATGAATACATCTGGTAGCCTGTTGCGAGATTGATGATCATGTCAATTTTAGGTAGTGGGAAGTCATCCTTCATACATTCTTTATTTAAGTCTCTAAATTCTGTACATATCCTAAAATATTTATTAGATTTAGACACTGGGACTACATTAGAGATCAATCCTACATAGGAAATGACTCTAATAAATCCAGCTTTCAAAAATTTCTCTATCTCTTCTTTTACTAGTAATGCAACATGAGGATGCATCTTTCTAAGTTTTTGTTTCACTAGCTTAATCCCAGGAGCTATAGATAAGTGGTGCATGATTAGATTAGGATCTATTCCAAGCATATCCATATAGGACCATGCAAAGTTGATCTTCTTTTCCCTCAGGAACTCTGTAAATTGTGTCTTCTCCTGTTCTGATAAAGATTGTCCTAGGTCTACTATTTGAGGATCTTTGTTTGTTCCCAAATTAATTGGTTGTGTTGGTTCTATCAGAACTGAAGGTCTTTCCTGAAAATGTTTGGGGAGGATATGAAGAACCTCATCCTTTGGCACCTCTAAGAGGTTTTCACCATTGGATACATCTTTTGTTTTTACTATTTTAGGATCTGACACTGCCACAACGTGGTTTTCACCGCCAGTTCCATTTTTCTTTTTATTTCTAAATTTTTGACTGAGAAACCTGATATCCTCCTGTGACATGTTTTTGCTCCTTACATTGGTGGAAGAAGGGTAAGGTTCATAAGAATTGAGATAGCAAGCCAAGGTGTATTCATTGGGGAAGTTGAGAATAGGAGTAGGGTCTGTACTAGTCCAATCAATTAGGTCTAGGTTTATTAGGGATAAGGAGTTGGACTGTGGGAAGGACAACATCATTCTTGAATCATGACTATTAACTAACATGACATGTTCTATTAAGTTAGTTTCTTCAACGTTTAGATCAATAAGAGTTAGATCGTCATAAAAAGGGTCATTTTTAGTTATATGCAGACCAAACTCTAGTGACTTGTCAGTGGAACTATCATCATCATCTCTCCATAAAATCATCTCTGAACTTCCTCTAGACTTAGGAAAGCACCAGTCTCCCCATCCATGATGGGGAGAAGGAACTCTTCTTCTACTTCAGGATTATCAGTGTCATTGGGAGTAGTGTTAGACTGTTCACGAGGAGCTGAGGAAGCTGAAAACATGTGAATTGTATCTATTTCAATGTCCTTGGTAGAGATAGATAGTTCATCCCATTCATAATCATGAGAGTCAGTTATTTCATCATCAGACTTGTTTAAGTATTCAACAATAGTTGTCTGGTGTACTTGGTTAGCAATATGTGGATCAAAATGTGGTAGATCAAGGATATGGGTGATTGTTACCAATTTCCCCTAGTTAGGATTTAAATCCTACCATTGGGGTGTGCTTTCTGTAGCTATTTCTATCAATGGTATCTCTGAATCAGCTATTGTTATGTCTCCTACCTCTTGAATAGGAGGTTGTGTTAACAAAGGTATGTGGATATCTTGAGGTACCTCAAAGCTAGGTACATAACATTCTCCTTGATATTTAAGATTATTTGTACCAACATGTAATAATATTTCATAAGGCCATGGTTCTAGTACTATCTCATCTATTTCATCACTCCCTTTATTAGAGGTTGGACTTTCTTTTGAAATAGGTTTCTCAGTTTTAGTGTTAAAACCCAATCCTATTTTGTCTCTGGCATTCCAAAACTCCATGGGTATAGGCTCAATAAGTCCTCTTCCTATGTCTCTTAGAGGCCCCTTTCCTTTGTATCCCATCTATTTGAGAAAATCATATCCTTTTACATACTGTTCTGGGGATATTTCTACATGTTTTATCTCATCTTCTGTCAGTTCTGCTTTGTAAAGCTAGTCCAAGACTGCCTATTCTTTTGTGTTATCTAAAGAAGGTTTGGATGCCTTAACCATGCTTATGGCTTTGTGTATTTTTGGCTCTTTAGATGCAGTAGGTTTGAATGTCGAGGAAGCTTTTCCATAGGATCTTGGTCACACCGGAAGTTTTGTCAGTGACAGAGTCAGGTCCAGTTTGTATTCTCCCATACCTGCTGCCTCAAGTTTTAAGGTTTTTCTGAAGCTTTTCATCACCATGTCTTTGGTACTCTCATGAGTAACCTTTTCCATAGCTTCCTTTTTATGTGGGATCATACTACATGCTTTGATATTGTTGCAAGTATAATTAGCATCTGTAGGAATTGTCACCTCTATCCCATTATGTGGGAACTTTATGCACTGGTGGTAAATAGATGACACAGCTTGCATTTTGTGAATCCCTGGTCTCCCCAATAGCATGTTGTAGGCTAGGGGTAGATCCAGAACTTGACATGTGACATTCCTTTCAATTGGTCTGACTCTGATAGGCAGAAAAATAAGACCTTTAGAGGATCTTTCTTCCTCATCATAAGCTTTGATAGTTATCTTGCTTCTGGAATCAATTGTTTGTTCTGAAAGACCCAAATTTTTGATGAGATTAAGGGTACAAATATTTAATCCTATGCCTCCATCTATCAAGACATGTCTATCATGGGATTTATGAATGAGAACTTCAATATGGAGTGGTTGATTATGCGGATGAGTCAATGACTTATCATCCTCTTCAGAAAAGGAGAGGTAATGTGGCGCTAAGATTTGATTGACCATTTCTTGGAATTTGTTTATATCAATGTCCTTTGGCACATTTGCAACATGTAGGGCCTAGTCTAGGATTTCCCTATACACTATGGATATTTTGAGCAACTCAAAAATGAAAATTTTGGTAGAGGTTCATTGCAATTGGTCTACCAAGTCATACTTTGCTCCAGGAATAGTAACCATGTGTTTCACTGCTAGTTTAGGGATAGTAATAATAGGAACCTTAGATGTTGATGTTGTCTTAGAGGATTAATTGGGTCCTTTGATTGTGACTTGTGCTTGGCTCGAAGTTACCACATTCGATTGGGAAGAAACAACTTTGATTGTGACCACATTAATTGATTCATTTTTAATGTCTAGCATATTGATCACATTATCATTATTGGAGTAGGTGTAGAATACTTCACTACCTTTTCCTTTGGATGTTTCCCCTTTTTCGTAGCTAGTAAATTCTTTATTGAATGTTGTATGATCTTCATTGGTAGTGTGTCTGTCCACTTTGATCTTTCCAACTTCGATGAGGTCTTGAATAACATGTTTAAGATTAAGGCAATTGTTAGTCTTGTGTCCTTTGTTTTTGTGAAAGACATAGTAGGAATTATCATCCCACCACCTCGGTTTAACCACTGGTTCCCATGGTTTGGAATCTGGAATTGTGAGAACTTTATTGTCTAGAAGTGTCTTCAAAATGGTCTCGAGAGGCTCTCCCAAAGGAGTGAATGTTCTTTGAGGTTTTGAAGTCCATGTCTGACCCTTGATATTATCATTGTTTTCTTTAGGTATTGGGGTTGTTACCTTGGCATCTTTGCTTGCTTGCATACTATTAGTTAGATTAAATACCTTAGGTTTAGGACCAACATTGGATGCGTCTACTACGCCATCATTGACAAAAATTTTGTTGTGTTTCCACCATTTAGGTTTAGAGTTGGAGTTGTTAGGTTTGTTTTCACTTTGAAGAGTGATCTCCCCCTTCCTAACCATAACTTCTTTGATACAAAGGGCATTCTTAATCATTCTATGAAAGCTAGGGGAGTCTTGCATTTGTAATGCGTAGTTCAATTCAGGTACTAAGTTATTGACAAAGATTTCCGTCTTCTCTGATTTAGGAATAGCTCTTGAGTATTGTGCAAAGATTTTCCTCCATCTTTGGAGGAAGTGTGTAAATGATTCACTAGTTTTTTTTTTAGTATTACATAGATCCATCATAGTCACATCATGTTGGATGTTGTAGGAGTAATGTTGAATGATTTGTTGAATCAACTCCTCAAAATTTTTGACCTTGGGTGTAAGTTTCAAGAACCATTCCATGGTATTGCCTCCTAGACTTCCAGGAAATAGCCGCATGAGGTAAGTAGGTTCATGCATGTATTCTATGCTAAGAGCACAAAACTCTCGAACATGGTCATGTGGATCAGTCTCTCCCATATACTTGTCATATTTTGGTAGTGCCCCATTGGGAGGGAATGGAACCATAGTGATACTCTTGTCAAAAGGAAATGGACAAATGGTGTCCAAAGAGTATTTTGTTTTAGGATTTTCCTTCTCCTGCTTGAGCGTCGTAAGCTCAGTTTGCATTAAAGTGAGTTGCTTAGCAAGAATGGATATAGGAGTTGGTACTTCTTTTTCTTTTAACTATTTGAAATCATAATCCAGGGGTAATTTTATGCCAGTGGATGCCAAATGGAGGAAGTATTTCTCTTTATCCTTGTCAATTATCCTTTCCAATATCTTGTGGAACCTCTTTCTCTGTTTGAGTTTACCATACTCATCTTTAGGGATCTCCCCCTCACTATCTGATCCAAATGGAGGATGTTCAAATGTGGTTTCTTCATTGAGATCTTTGTGTTTTTGGCTTTTTCTATTGTCATATTCTTCAAAAGTTGCACTCCATTCATGAGTGTTTCTATCCATTTATGGAGAGTCTAGATCGAGTAGGGAACTATGAGATGTTTCACCTTGAAAGTGTGGCAATATAGGAGGCACTTTCAATCCTTTAGAGGTGTACTTGTTACATCGTGTGTTAACCATGAAGTTGTGTCTCAACTTTCATCAATGTTTCGCAAGAGTGTCAGGTAGTATCTTGAATTGTTCAAGTGAGTGTGTCTAGGTGGAAGTATCATTTGCGTTTTGGTGGAAGTAAATGATTCTAGTGTCAGAGGGTTAGACTGCCCTGATAGTGAGCTAGGAACTAAGTTGTTGTAGGAAGTGGATAGACCACACATATTGAGATATATTGCAAGAAACCGATAAGACATGCAAGGTGGATGTCTCAAAAAGTGTTTTGAAATAACAACAGGGAGACCAAAAAAGACAACAGGAATAGACTAAAGAGCTAAAATGGTATCCAAATCAACTGAGACTTTCTGAGAAACTATCTTGTAAGTGCCCACTATCCTAGATGTGAGCTCCTAGATGCGAGCCTATAAATATAGGATGTGAGCTACTGACGACTCTAGATGCAAGCTTAAATACCAGATGTGACAATGTGTTGACTAGATGCAAGCCAGGATACCAGATGTGAGCTTAAATACTGTATACGATTTAGGAAATCTAGGATGCAATTTTCTGATGTCTCTATCAATTTTGATCCATTTTTAAAAATTCATTTTGGAAGTGCGTGAAGCTCGTTTGATTGTAGTTTTGTGTTTTGAGACTTGTTAGTGAATAAAAAACACATGCGTTGATCCAAGATTGAAATTTGTTGTTTGTTTGAAGATATTATCTTTTTAATGATTTTTTAGGCACGTCAAATAGATTTGCATTGTTAGGAGGGTGAAACAGACACACATCTTATCCCTATTCTCTAGGTGGAGGATGAAAATATTTTCTTGTTGACTTAGGTACACACTCAAATTATAATCAGAATACAACCATCACCAAGCACGCAATGAATCCAGTCATGATACTGTATTAACTGACTCCAAATGCAAGTGAGGGCATGATATGACGAGTGTCTTAGGATAATTACTTTTTTCTTTGCACAAAGATTGTCACCCTTTTGGGGGTGAATTAGGAATCCTTTCAGTTAAAATGTTGTCTATTATTGGGCAATCCATTCGAAATCATCCCCCATAGAATTGTACAAGGCAAAATTGAGGCGTATCACCCTATGAGTACTTAAGTATATGTAGTCTCGTAAGAAAGATTCAAGCAACTCCGCTCTACACATAACAAAGCATGTTCAAGGAATGATGTCAGAATTCTATGAACAAAACTAGCTCCGTCTTCCGAGGCTTTGGCCTACAAGGAAGCAATTATTTATAGTGAGTTGGAAGGGTTGGCGTAAAACCTGTCCTCACTTGGGTCATTCCTGGGAGATTTTTTCCTCAACAAATAGGCTCTCTACTATTAAATAAGCTTACAAAGGATTGGCGAGTGTAGGACGTCTAGATTTTTGATTCCTCCAAAGAAGAAGAGCATACTCTCCTAATCCATGTCATTTTATCCCAAAAAATATTCAAGTAAATAGTTGATTCCCTCAAGAAATGTTGTGCTTGATTTAAGATGTTCCTACTTAAGGAAAACATAATGCTTGAAAGTAAAGTTTTCTTGTTCAATTAATCCACAACTTTAGGTGAGTAGCTTGTTCAATTTCTGATTCCCAAAATTTAGATAATGTGCTTGTTCAATTAACCCACAAATTTAGTGCTTTAATTGTTCAGTTGCTGATCCAAATTGAAATTTAGTTTTGTTTGCCTTGGTTCAGTTATCTCCAAATTCCTTTCAACCCATAAACTGAAGTGTGAGTTTCTGATTTTTCTTAAAAAGGAAAAGAGCATTGTCCTCTATTCAGTGTAGTGGAAAATTAGAAAATGTTATTAGTGTCAAAAGCACGTAAAAATAGAGGTCAAGATGGGGGTTGGGCAACTTGAAAAACTATGTTAGTATTCTTCATTCAACTTCCAAGAAAAAACTTTGATGACAACTTGCAAGCACTAGTTAAGTTGTGAAAAGATCAAAGAAATCAAGCGCGCAAATGTTAGTGGTTAGGCAATGAAGTTCACAAAATTTTTTACCAGATGCTATTCTAAAATAACAGTATGCAATACCGTATACTGTATGCAAGCCTTTGTCACTAGATGTGACTGAATGTTCCCCAAATGCGATCCTAAACTGAAAATGATTCGGGAAATCTTGGATGTGAGCCTCATTTTCTGCAGTGCTAGGGGGTATCCCGGATGCGAGCCAAAATGACCAAATGTGATTCTGGAGCTAAAAACTGGGAAGAAATATTAATGAAAAAGAAGGTTAAAAATGAGGCAAATATCTAATCGAGCCCCATGATGGGCACCAAAAATGTGTGTGATTTTTGTACCTATTAAGAGCGACACAACACTTCAATAGGTCATTACATTAGTAGAAAACATGGTTAGAAGAGCATATAAAACACTAAAATTGACCTATTTCTTTCTAACTAAGAAGAGTATGATAAATAACACAATAGCCCTCAAATTATGCTACTATCAGTGACAAATACGACTTAGTATGAAATATTTGAGTTAAAACAAGCTAAATGACAAGAAAATATGCATATTTAGCTCTAAAATGGACATAATAACAATTCATTAACATGAAATCTAAAATATGATATGAAGCTATGTTTATTCTAACATCATAACAATGCAATTTTTACTCTAAAAATGAAGGCTTATTTGTGCTCAAAAACACCTTCTATTTATAGAAGAATGAGGAGAGAGAGGGGGGACAAGGTGCATTAATAGAGTTTAAAAACTCCTTAATGGTGTGTAAGATGAAATAAATGCCAAAGGCATTCAATAGGCATGGTGGAGACATGGGCTTAAGGAATATCCATTAATGAGGCATTAATGAGAGCCTTAAAGAAGAATGGGAAGGGTGTAAGAGAGTGGCTTAAGAAAGTGGACTTGAGAAAAGGAATCTTGAGATTTCTTGACTTTCTCAAGTGGGTGGAGTCCTTAATCACTCCTTGATGAAATGTGACAACATTAGGAGGTGGGTTAGAATAGAATTAGGATTAGAATTAAATTAGCATGGGGTGAATGAATTGGGAAAGATTCAAACCCAGATTCAAAGTGGTTGAAGTGGGTTAGGTTAGGGGTTTAGAGGAATATTAATGAAATGAATTAAACTTATTTAATTCATTAAAAAATAGGATTTAATTATTTAAGAATTTAATTACTTTTTAATAATCAATAGGACTATAGCCAATTAAATTAAATTAATTAGACTAGGGGAATGGGTTCATTTGCAAGTGATCAATTGATTTAGGACTCTATTTAATTCTTTTATGATTAAATACTATAGCCATGTTTTAATTTTGATTCATTTTAATTGGTTTGAATTGATTTGAATTGTATGGCTGTAGTAGTTAAGATAATTTAGTGATAAAAATCACCTAGGACATTAAATCTGATTTAAAAAGAATTATTCCAAGTAGTAATAGGGTCATTTGGTCATAATTGGGGGTATGATCACACTTAGGGAAAATAGGGTATATAGTCAGAGAAGACGAAATCTAGGTGGTTACAAGTGGTAGCATTGATCGCTAGAAAAGAGAAGAGAGGTAAGAGAAAATTTGAAGGAAAATTACCTTTGAAATATTTTCATGTAAAAAGATTGGTCATTTTGCATCTAGATGTCCTACAAGGGTTCCTAAGCACAAACCTAAGTTTTATAAATCAAAGTATCCTAAAGATAGGGAATGTTTTTATGCTAGCGAGGGTATTTTTGATGATGATGGTGACTATGATGAAATTGGATTTATTTCTATAAAGGATGATGAAGCTATACATGAGGAAAAATATTTAGTATCTCATGTTGAAAAGAAGTTTGAATGGGTTATAGACAGTGGTTGTTCACATCATATGATTGGAGATAAAAAAAAAAATTATGAGTTTGAAAAGATATGATGGTGGTGTTATTAGATTTGGTGACAATACTCATAAAATTATCATTGGAGTTGGATCTATTTCTCTGGATGGAAAGACTAATACTGACAATGTATTACTTGTTGATGGACATAAGCATAATCTGTTGAGTGTTGGAAGTTAGTGGACAAAGGTTATCAGTTGGAATTCATTGATGGGAAATGCTCTATCAGAAGTAAATTAGGAGATTTTATCGCATCTGGTACTAAATCTAGAGGTAATGTATTTGAATTGAATACATCTGAAGCTACTTATTTTATTGCAAATAATTATGACAGTTGGTTGTGGCATAGAAGATTTTGTCATGTTAACTTTCATAACATTGTTAAGGCAAGCAAGTATGACTAATACTATTAGAGATCTACCTAACATTGTAAGGCCATCTAACACTATGTGTAGAGAGTGTGTTATGGGGAAGCAGACCAGAAGTAGTTTTAAAAGAAAATCTTATTTAACAAAAGGGAAGTTGGATCTGGTGCATACATATATGTGTGGTCCTACAAAAACAAGATCATATTATGGTGAAAAGTATTTTATAATTTTTGTAGATGACTTTTCTAGAGTGATGTGGGTTACATATTTGAGAGAGAAATCTAAAGCATTTGAAAAATTCAAGTTATTTAAAGAAAAAGTTGATAATGAATTTGGTTTGAAGATAAAATGTTTGAGATCAGAAAGAGGTGGAGAGTTTACATAAAAATTATTTATAACCTACTATGAAGAACATGGAATATATTGAAAGACATAAGCTCCTAGAACTCCACAACAAAATGAGATTGTAGAGCGGAGAAACAAAACTATATTGGATGTTGCTAGGACTATGTTGCTAGAAGGAAATGTATCCCATGTTCATTAGAGAGAAGTAGTTGGAACTACTGTGTACACCTTGAAAAAAATTCAGATCAGAGAAGGTACAATTAAGAGTCCTTATGAATTATGGTTTGATCATACACCTACTGTAAATTATTTTAGAATATTTTGAAGTAAATGTTATATCAAAAGAGATGATGAGATAGGGAAATTTGATGCTAGAAGTGATGAAGGAATTTTTCTTGGTTATTCTACTAAGAGTAAAGCATATAAATGTTTCAATCTGGGATTGAGGAAGTTGATTCAAAGTGCCAATGTGAGGATAGATGACAAATTTCAGATTTAGGAAAGAATATATGAATGTGGTCCGACTAAAGATATGAAAGAGGTCACTGCTGAACCTGCAAAACCTTTGATGATTGAAAATGAAGTGATTGAAGTTACTGAGACTTGAAAGACTCCAAGGTATGTTAAGAAGAACCATCCTGAAGATCAAATTATTGGTGATGAAAATAAAGGTACGATGCCTAGTCTAACACCCCAAAATTGGCATCTTGCAACCCTAAAAGTTTTTGTTGCATTTGTCATTCTTCTGAATCATCAAAGTCCTATTGAACTAGGCAATTTTGAGTTTTGACTTACTCTACTTTACGTAAGTGTCAAATGCAAAAAATCCTAACTCTGCATTAATCATACATTATATTTAATTCCTAAAATATCAATTAGCTAAATAAACCCTATGATTGAAATAATTTAATTATAAAGTCCTAGTACGTTAATTAAGTTAAATTCACCCCTTTTAGCTAAAACACATAAAAAAGAATTAAATAATATTTAATTATTAAATAAATATCCTTATTTCAAAAATTGAATTTAATTATTCAAATAATTGAGAAAATATATTTATGAGGTCATATTCTATTTATTTAACTAAATATTCTCTCAAAAATCTTCTCTCTAGTTCAGAAATAGAAACTTTGAATTAACTGTGCTTTAAAGAGAAAGAAAATAATTAAAATAAAAAAGAAAACAGTTAAAAACAAAGAGAAAACAATTCATTGTTTTCTTTTAAAGAAAGCTTGCTAATTTGAACTGGCTTTTCTATCCGTTTTATTTCAAAAAGAAAACTTTCTATTCTGAGTAGGCTCTCAATCTATCAAAGAGCTCCCATTTCTCATTCAAAGCCCCTAGAAAATAATGCATTGTTAGAATAAAGAATTGCTGCTGCATTTTAGAATTCATTATCTCATTTCAATTAAGCTAATTTGCAATAGAATAGCTTCATTTTCTTAGAATAATCTCATATTTCTTATCATGTCTTAGTTTAATTTCATTTAGATTAATCTTGCATCTTTCATGTTCTTAGATTAATCTTGCATTAAAATGGATCACATTCATGGAGAAAAATCCTTCATTCTTAGATTGGTCTATGGTTGTGAGACTCTCGTTCTAAGAGCTATTTGAAACCCCATCTAGATAGAAGGAAACAGGTCAAATCATACAGGCATGTAGGATGAATAACTCATATTCACTTATGTATGTGGCTGATGAACAAGGACTATGTTGAAGTGTATGGTTGAATAAGAAGGCCATTGAAGTGTATGGTTGAATAAGAAGGCCACATTTAACATATACATTTCTGGCGTCCACCACAGGGTAGAACATCTATTTCTATCATCACATTTGAATTAGTTTTTAAAATCTTGGGATCATGTTTGTACTCTAATTTTGCAGGTAAAACAATGCATTTTACATTTGTTTTAGCGTGGAGCAAGTTTAAAAATTCCTTCTATCTTCTATCTATTGTTCTCTTAACGCCTTTTAAGCTCTCCTTTTGAGCCAAATCCGACTGCACCATTGCATCTGGAACATCGTTTCAGTTGAAAACGACTGTAAACTCGCCCATATCTGGTAAAAGTCACATCTATGAAAAATGTTTTTTGCCCAAGTAGTGCATACGACCATTTTGTATGGAAATTGAGGTAGATTTTTTTTCATCTCTGCACGTAGCCCGAGGTAGATTTTTTGAAAAAAATCTGAAAAAAATTTAGATTTTTTTCACTATGTTAAATTTGACGGCCATCTAACCATCATTCTGCATGACCTTTTGTGACAGCCACAAAACCGTCAAATTTAAACTCACAGGTTGATGATGTCAGCAGGGTTTGAAAAATATTTAGCTTTCACCATTGAGCTTTTTAAATTTGCAGTCTAACTTTAAACCATCATATCTTGCTCATTTTAGGTCCAAATGGAGTGCAGTTTTTTTTTTTATTTCGAGTAGAATTGTCTAAAGATTTCTGGGTGTTCCTTAGTTTCTAGATTTTAATCACAAATTTATCAAAAATTGTAGGTTTTCATCACTATACCTGTCTAATCCTCTATTTTGCAGCTTTCAAAGCCTCGTATGGGCTCATACGGTAACATTTTTTAGTGTAATTTTTTTGAAAGCGCGTGCTTTTTTTTTATCTACTATCTGAATATGCACTCAAATTTACGATTTTTAAATTTTTTTAACTCTGACAAGTTTTGGGCTTTGTTGTTCTCTGACTTATCTTATTGATTACAGCCTAACAATGTTTTGCAGGACATTTGAAAAGAAGACTAAAAACATAGACTACTAACGAATCATCTTACAAGTTTCCTTGATCAATAGCACGCTAAACATTGTGCTTGAATTTTATTTTGTTTTATTAAAATAGGAACCCACATGCAAGACTTCTAAAATGAACTTCTATTTGGTATTTTTAGGAATGAAAATGATGTCAGGAAGCTATGCTCTCGCCCTTTTGGGATGATCAAAAATCCAGAAACATTATTGTGATTTTCTTATGTGTTTAAAGTGTCTTTTAGATTGTAATCCTAAGAATTATATGAACGTATCCTCTCCCCTTGCCTTCATAGATCTTGGGTGTAAGAGAAACTCATATAATTATTTTAGCATGGCTACCTCCCGAGTGCTTTAATAGAGCCAGTGAGAGTGGATTGCCCAACCGGTAACAAGCTAAAGCCAAGCCCTTCCAAACTGGTATATAAAAAATGTCATTGTGATTAGTCTCACAATGGACAGGTGTGAATTTTTTGTGGCAACCAAAATCTCCTCTAGTACCCTAGTGGTGCGTTAAAGTCCCTACATTGTTAAGGTGAAAACCTTGCTTTGAAAGGATTGGGAGAACCCCCTTTATTGGGAAAATGACTTGATCACAACCACCTGGACGGATGACCTTACTACAAAATTTTTTTATAGTATCCAAAATCCCTCTATCTGTTTGCGCGGAAGGTCAGAGACCGACTAAGATGTCCCACAATTTCATGGCTCTTATTAGAGACAACAATCCTTTGGGAAGTAATTCTCTTGAGATTCAAAGCTTGGTGTTGGTTGTATTTCCTATTTTTGCTAGTTCTCCTGGTTCCTTGTCCTGCTCTCTATGTTCTAGTGTGCCTAAATTCAGCTATCTCTCGTTCATTATGCCCTTTCCTCTGCCATGTTTTCAGGTTTTCAAGTCTGAACCTAGCTCATTATGCAAAAACCCTGAAAACCCTTAGTCTTCCAAGAGTTAAACGATGAATTTAAACCCTAGGTCATGTCTTATGTTTCAGCGTTACTTTTTCATTCACTAAAGGCATGTGTTTTAATTCAAGTCACCTCGTCGCGTTACCCCAGCTGAATATTCCAAAGGTCTTCCTGACTTGGCATTTTCTTTGTGTCACGTAGTCTCGTTTAACTTACAAATATTCCTTTAGTGTTCTGAGACTTAGCGATTTCTTTCAGTCGGGTAGTCGGAAGATATCCATGTTATAAAGCTTTGTAAAAGATGGGACCCACTGTTAGTCGGGTGATCGCGGGAGAAATTATATAGTTATGAAAATATTCTCAGACTTCGCGATTACTTTATGTCGCGTTATCGCCAAATCAAGCCAAAGCTAATAGTTAAGTTAGGCCTTCAGTCGCGTGGTCTCAGAATAGAATGGCGGTTAAGAGATTTTGATTCAGACTACGCGACTAACCATTTGAAGTTTGCAGTATTACTTAGTTGGGATGTCGCCAGAACAGGATAATGTTTCAAGTTTTCCAGTATGCAGCAAGTAAACCAATGATCGAGTGACATCTGTCATAAGGCAAGTGGGTCATCGCGTGGTCGCCAAAAAGAAGAAGTGGATTCAGCGACAATGAGACTAAGGTGCTTTGCCTTCTATCGCGATGTCTGGAAATGATTTAAGGGTATGTATAAAAATTGAGCGATTAAGTGACAGCCATCAGATGAAAGAATTAGAAGATCCAACGGTGGTCGCGAAGTCTGAAAAGAAAAGTGCCCCAGGGGAAAAGACCTCCCAAATTGACGATTAGGGTATTTCGCGCAGTTGTCAGAAGTGAAAAGGGGTCGCTTATAACATGTTAAGGTAAAGTTGAAGGCTCAGGGCTTGATTCTCCCGACTGGGCGACTAGGTATTGTCGCAAAGTCTTGAAACAGAAATTAAACGTTCAGCGACAAGGAGATAACTGAGAAGGTTAATGGTAACGGCTAGTCGCAAAGTCTCAGAAAGAATGGTGAGTTACTATTAACTGTGCGCGACTATGATTTTAGTTATGTCGTGTGATCGCCAGATGATCACTTGGGTCAGCCAAGGTTAAGAAAACACATTGTCACCAAGTCTTGAGATGGAACCATGGTTAGTGAGAAAGGCCCGCGAAAAAGAGACTTAATGTAGTCGCGGAGTTGCCTGATTACAAAATCTAAAAAACGGCGGCAGTTTTTTTATGTGACAATGTAAATCTCCCGGCAACCAATCACAGGCTCATATTTTGATTATTCTACAAAAAGAGTAGCTGAGATGTGAGACAGACAATGAATTAGAATGTGACATGTTAGCTCTCTTAAACGTTATATGATTGCTCCGAGGATTCTTTTTTGAAAATTTGATTTCCTGTCAACTTCAGCAACTACGGCTAGGTTTTTCAAGTTCACGACATGGCGAATTAATGGCAGAACTGATGTTTCTAAATTATGAGCTGTGTACTCTGAATGACGGCTATAAGGAGTTGATGGTGCACTCATTCTCATTCACCGTGCTTTTAGTTTTCAGAGCCAAGTTGCTAATTTTTAGAAGAGTGATATTTTGCTCAGTGTGCAGTGTATCCAAAGTTGATCAGAGAGTTCTAAATTGCAGGAGATTGTACACAGAACAGTCAGCTGATATTTGAGATAGATTTGTTTCAATATCGGTAAAGAAAAAAGAGATTCAGTGTGTTGCAAGGATGAACAGAGCTATGAGCATCGCTTCAACAAGTGGGAGTGGAGAAGAACAGAAAGGAAAAGAAAGTTTCTCTGATGAGTTTCTCCATCTTTTGCCAGGTTCAACGTAGAATAAGAAGGCTGATGCTAGTGTCCTCCTGGATGAGTACAAGAACATTCAAGATGCTGTGACCCTGGGCACAACAGGTTTCTCTCTTTTCAATTACTTCTATAAAAATTCTGATAAGCCCATCCC
>MU227300.1:2515949-2533309 GCA_018584345.1 Thuja plicata
AATTGCTTAGGCCCTGCAATTATAAAGAAAATTGGTCTGGAAACCACAACTGGGGTGATTTCTTCTTGGAGGAGAATTTCACCATTATCAGAGTATATGGGTGTATTCACCCACCTCATTTGTTACCATATCATGTGCCTATGCGAGTAGCTGCTATGGAATTCATTTGGCAGCTGATGCTAACAGATAATGAGCACTTTGCACCGCACAAAAAGGGGACTATAACCCCTAGACAATTTAAGATTTCAAATTTTACAATTGGTAAGAATGCTATTGATGAAGTGGGTCAATGGTTGGAGAAGTACAGAATGGGGGCAGCCCCTTATAGGTATATTGACCCAGAAGGCTTCATGGCAGGGGTTAGGAAACTGTATACTCCTACTATCCCTAATACTAATGTTCATTGTGAATGCATAGAGGAAGATTCAACAAGAAACCTCTTGGATGAAGATGACATTCATATGAGAAGACTGAGAATCCAGGAGTTGCTAAAGCTATAGACACAAATAAAAAGAAATGGGTTGTCTTTTGGGGTTTTTTACCCTGATCTCCCATATTTTGATAGAATTAAGGCTATGATAGACAACTACTATGTGCTAGTAGAACAACTGGATACAGTAATGGATAAAAAAGGTGCTCAGTCACCTGAACAGTCAGAATCAGAAGAAGAGAGTGGTGATGACAGTGATTATGCACATCCTCCCATGAATCCTCCACCACAACAAGTCTCAGAGCAAGAAATGGCTGAGATCCCACAGTTGCAGGGAGAAGAAGGACATATCATAGATCTAACAGTTGCTACACAGCCAGATGATGTAGAAGTACCTGCTTCAAAAAGGAAGAAGTTGGAATTAGGACAGCCTTCAGTGGAGGGCCAAAGTAAGAAAAAGGATAAGGCTAAGGCCTTAGTACCTTGCACCAGGTTATATGATCATAACCTGAGAAAAGAAATCAGGGAAGGCAAGAAGCAACGGCCTGACCTAGAAGATGAAGTTGAGGTACCACTCAGGGCCTATGTTGATGAAAGATTGCTTCATCAGCAAAAATTCCTAGATGATGATAGCTTTGTAAAGATAGAGGAGTTTAAAGACTTCCTCAGATGGCACAAAATAGAGCAAATAAGGTCCCAATTAACTATGGATGGAAAAGAAACAATTACCAATGAAGCCCTAGTGGCCTTACAAAATTATGATCCTGAGAATGAGGATATCTCACCTGAGGATGCCAGGAAGATGGTACTGGGAAGTGGGATATTATTGGCTAAAGGATGGGATTTAGCATCTTCTTTCATTATAGATCAAATCAGAAAGTAGCCTAACCTTAAAATGGTTAGTGAGGTCCAGGTAGGAGAAATGATAAAAGAATTTGGGTATAACCCAAAGTCTTAGGCCTTTGCAATGTGGAGCTTAAGCCCTAAAGACTAGAAGCCCCAATTAGTGAACATTCAAGAGAATATGGTGGGGAATCAGATGGTGTGGTCAGTACAAAATATAGGGGACTTAGAAATCTCCCAAATTATGACACACTGGGCTCAATTGAATGAGGATAAGACAAAACAATTGTCTGAAAGGTATACTACTCTGTTGGAAGAAACAAGTGCACTGTCTAAAGACACAGACATGTGCCACATACAACTATACTAGAGGGATCAGCTGATAAAGACATTGACAAATGAACTAGAGGCAAAGCCTGAGGTAGAGTATGTGCCTGCACAACCACCACCAATACAGATTGAAGATAAGCCTAAGTCAGAAGAGGCTGTGGAACAAAAGGTGGATGAAGAAAAAGGAAATGCAATAGCTTTGAAGGCATTGAAAGGAATACTACAACATAGAATTGAGATTCTAAAAGACAAAGCTGATGTTGTAGTCAATACATATAATAATTTTCCAGCTTTGCATACTGAGGTAATGGGGTACCTTGCAATTCTGAACCTTTACTTCACCAAGTGGTCTGCCAGGGCAAATTTGTTTGAAAAATTGTCATCTCTACAGGCCATAAGACCGGACTTTCCTCCAATAGTCATAGAGGTTGAAGATGAGATCAAAAGAGTTAACATTGCTCTCTCATTCTTCAAAGGAAAGTTGAACCAGATAGAGGCTAAATTGAGTCTCTTTTCAAGTGATTTCAATAAGTTTATTCCTGCCTTAAAGGGAGATGATGACTAGGTAAAGGCTATAAATGCCTAGAGGAGTGAGTTTGACACCAAAATGCCTAGTGAAGAGGATTTTCTTTTGGGAATTGAGGTTGATATAGAGGGATTTATTAAAATATTGGATGGGGCATTCAAGGCTAAGACTGATATCAACAAGTTCCTACTTGATGTCAAAAACATCACTGATGCAAGATGGGACAGGAAGAAGGTGCAGGTACAGAGTACTCAGGACTTCAAGTGGCCATCAGACGATGAAGGAAAGTCTTGGGAAGTCATGACAACACCAAAGAAAAAGAATCTTGTGGTAGAGGAAGAAATTTTGGACGATGAGTAAGGTGAACACTTAGCGCTGCACTGTTCAAAGACAAGATGGACAATTATTAAAAAAGGAGAATGTAGGTGAGTAGGCGAGCACAACTATCTGGACTCGGCATAAATACTACTAGCTACCATCTACAAATCTGATTGCAGTCACTAGATCAGGAGAAGAACAAGAAATATCTATTTGACTCAGTCCTTTCACCGCTTCTTCTCTCTCTTTCTTTTGTCTCTCTTGTAACTTTAGGGTTAGGTTTTTATTTGACCATCTGAAGCTTGTTGCATCCTTAAGGGATTCCAAGATGGTCTAAAACCTATATATAGAATAAGAGTTGTAATAGTTAAGGGTCTTTGATGTTGGAACATTTTGAAAAGGAGATAATATATCACAGAATTCAGATATTCTGGTTTTTGTCTATCTTTTGAAGCTGTGTAATCTTTCATGTATGGAAAGCTGGTTCATATAAATAATATACGGTGCAATTTTACTCTCCTCCATTGCTATCTCTTTATTCTTTGTATGTGCTCTTCTATGTTAAGTTTACAAGGTATTCTGAAACATTCTGGTTATTAGGTAACCATTTGATTACTTGCAAGTTTATTTTAAGGAAAGAACTAAGTTTTGTAAGTATTTTTAGGGAGCATAATGCTTTGTTTAAGGATTTGATACAATAGATTTGAGGTGACAAGGTAACTTGTAAGGCAACTTACCTGAATTGTATGTGAACTATAAGGCAATTTAGTGTGTTTTGTTTCTATGATATCTTAGCTTATTTTGACTCTATAGCCCAAAGGATAGGCACTGGTTCAGAAAATAGTTTGATAATCTATCTTTGTCTAAGTTATTCCAATATATCAAAACCAAATCAATCAAAACACTTTGTTACTAAGAACAGATAAACTGAACTTGTTAAGGACCTATGTCAGGAGGATAGTGTCCATATTATTGATTCCTTGAAGAGTGAATCAACTAGGTTATCCCTCCTATAAAGAAAAGGAAGAAGGATGAAAATCCTTGTATCACTGGTTCTTGTTATGCTTACAACTATGGTTTGTATGGTAATATCTTGCATTTGGTTATGCTTGGTTATTTGCAAGGTAATTTATAAGTTGATTTAATAAAAGATACATAGAAAATCAGTGTCCACACTATAACATACTATGTAAACAACAATCTTAAGAGGTAAAACCTGCCTGAGTATATGTGGAGCTCAAAAATGAAGAAGGACCTTATCCAGTCCTTAGCAATTAGGATTTTCTTATCTCTGAATCAGTATTAGAAGCCATAGTGTTCAAGTAGTCATTTCAAGCACTGTGGTTCATACAAGAAAAATCCCTAACACTTGGTGTGCCTGGGAAGTGAGTGCACATGTAAGGAGGATCCCATGCCTCCAAGCTTCTAAGTTGTCCACTATGAGTAGGCGTGGCTAAAATTCGGTTCAATTGGGAACTCAATAGATATTGCCCTGGCTTACCTAGGATTGTGGTGTGTCTATTATTTTTTTTACAACAAACAATCTCCATGATGTGTTTTTCATGAGTGTTTACTGAAACAACAACAACAATCAAATGATCTAGAAAACTATAAACTTTGGATATTTTCCTATCTTGTCTTGTGTGAAACTCTATCAAAACTCTACCAAAACTCTGTCAAAAATCTATCAAATTTGTTTCAAAAACTTGTCAAAACCTTGTCTTTCATTAGTCTATCCTCTACATTTAGTCTATTCTAAAATTTATATTATCATAACGCTTATGCTAGTTCACATGCAACTGCAATATATTGTTAATCTAACCTATCGCTATCTTTAAATTTGAGGTTGTTACACTTGTCTAATTTACTGAGTCCTTTGTTCAATCTTATCATCTTTGTTTACACTATCCTTGTTCTGAGTTGTGAGAACAGGTTCGTTAACCTTGACTCAAGATAGGAGTCTTTTGCTATCTCCTTCTTAGTTGGATGTTTATCTCTTGGTCTCTTTGGTCTTGGACTTGGATAACACTTTAGGTATCATCATAGTGTCGATCAAGTGAATTGACTTATTTATGCTTGTGCAAACTAGAAGTCAGTTTAAGTAAATCTGAAAATCTATCACCTTGTTGTCCAATTCTATATTCTGCTGTGAAGGTTTTGTCTAAATCTTCACAAATCCATGCTTTCATCAACATCTTCACTAGTCTGTCTTTGACTACAATCTGTTGACAGTCTGACTCATTGTTGTTTTGAAATATGACTTTCTTGTGCTATTCCAAGTGACTTATTATCTTATCATCTTCGTCTGTGCTATCCTTATCCTAAGTTGCGAAAGCAAGTTCGTCAACCTTGACTCAAGATTGGAGTCATCGCTATCTCTATCTCAGTTGGACATTATATCCTTTATCCTTTGGTCTTAGACTTAATCAGCACTTTAGATATCACTTTAGCACCTGTGACTCAATCAATTGATTCATCATACCTTCTCTTCAATCTTCTAAGCAAGCGCATCAAGACAATCTTACAATGTCTAAAAGCAAAGAAGAGATTCTTAGGAAAACTTTATTAAAACAACTTCAAACTTTGGAATTTGAACTCCAAGGATTAAAGGGAAAAAGGATACTCCATCTGACAAATGCTCCTTAAGATCAACTTGTCCTTTGATATTTGATCATGATTCTCACATCTCTCCACTTTCTTCCAACATGGATAAATCTTGGTATGACAATCCCATCTTTGATCAAGAACAGTTTTACGACGATCCTATCTTTGATCAAGAGAATGTGGAGGAAACTATGATAGAATCATATGAAGTCCTTTTCTATCTGCAAAAGAAGGATATTGCAAGTCAATAAGCATCTAATCATCCTTTAGAGAGAATCTTTACTCCTTTGGGACAATCTTATACATCAACATTGGAAGCACTTCTTGAGCATAATCTCATCACATTGACTCAAGCTACATCATGTGGATTCAGATTCTTGAGTCCCTATTGTGCATATCATCGACATAAAAAGCATAAAAATTCATATTGCATGGAGTTGAAACATAAAATCCAAGATATCATAGATGATGGCATAATCAAAGTGGAAAATCCTAATGAATCATCTAGTGAAGATACTAATCTCAAGCATGATCAATATCAGAAATCCATGTCTAGCAATGGTTCACATATCCCATCTACTTCTTCCACTATTCCTCCATCTCCTAAAGCTTCCCCATCTCTTTCAAGAACTGAGCCTACTGATGACTATGTTTACTCTCAAGGAATACCTCTAAAAGAGATCCAAGCTAATCAGCATACAGATGCAAGCCTTTCTCAAGCTCTAAAGATCATAGACCCCAAGCTTCCATGTGCTTCAACTCTTATCATGCCTACTCAAAATGATACTCCATTAGCCTTTCAAGAATCCCTCATGCATATCAAAACTCCCACCTCATCCATAGAAGTGGCTCTATGTCAAGAGGGAAATCCAATGTGCAAAGAAACAAATATCAGCAATGATCAAGATCAAGACACCATCCATCCTTGTCCAATGGTTGACCAAAGTCACACATCTCAAGAGTCTCATGATGATTTTATCATCCCCTTCCATTTCTTCCCAGAATAAACTCTTACATCTCCTATATCTTATCCATCTCCTAAGAAAGATCAAGATATCCTTTCCAGCATCTCTATGGAACCTATTAAAAATCAAGAGCAAAGTATCCTTTCTACACCATCTCATGATCCTTGTCAAGATCAAAGCATAAATCCCTTGTAGAAAAATACATCCCATCAAGGTTCAGTTTCTCCTATCAAAGCTACTCATGCTCCTGTTGATATAAAGATGAATTCTAAAGAGAAGAGCCTTGGTCATGCATCTCACTGTAAAGATGTTGATATCCCCTCCACACTTTATATCCCTCCATTCAAATGTAAGCACCAATCTCCTCCATCTTCCAAATCCATCCTTGGTCCCTACATCCCAAAGCTAAGACCGTCAAACCTTCCATCTATATTGGGTCCTTATGTCCCTCCATCTACCATGCCTATCAATACTATCTTGTCATCCACTTACCCTATCTCCTATCAAGATAAACAAAGACATACATCCTTGAATTCTCCCTATCACCCAATCCATATGAAATAGTCATATCAACCTCATTCATCCACAATTCCTAAGTCTTTTGGAAGCAATTTGGATGTAAAACAAAGAAATCAGCAATACAAGAATCCACCTACAGATGAAGATCACTATGTCCCATCTAATCAACATGTGACTACAAATACACAGGAAATATTCAAGAGGCCACATAGGTCCACTGAGCAAAGAACCAAATCAAAGAAAATATGGGTTCCTAAATCCATTATGAAAGAGTTTTGTTCTAAATCATCTGATACAAACGTAAAATCAAAAGCTATGTGGATTCCCAAGTCTCTTCTAAAGGACTTGGATACAAAAGGAAAAGAAAAAGTTATGTGGATTCCCAAGTCTCTCTTAAAAGGCTTGAACAAAAAGGAAAAATCAGAATTGGTTTCAAAGATTCCAAAGGCTTCCACTCTGTCTCCTTTCAAAAAATTTTCATCTCCTAAACCTATTTTGGGTCCTCATGTCCCAAAATCCATTATTTTGAATACTTCTTCATCCATCTTGGGTCCTCATGCACCAAGATCCATATCAAAACCTAAATCTATTTCACACACTTTTCCTCTATCATTCCACCATCCTTCAAGATGTGTGTCGATGTTGATCTTGCCTACACAAACTTTTCAATACGCTATCTAATATCCTGTACCTACCTCCTACACATCCATCTCATATTCATGCTATTCCTCTCATCCAATCCATCGCATAAATCCTTGACTACCATCTCCCTTATCCTCTATATCAATCTTCTTTACCATCACCCTATCAGCATCTATGAGCATACTTTCATCGCCCTTGGCCTATTATAGCATATCTTTCAGAGGAGCACTATCAAAAATGCTAGAAGCTTAAGTTCCTCCATAAAATAAAAAAGATGAAAAAAAATAAATAGTGCCTTGGTGAAAACCCGGTAAACAGGCACCTTGGTAGAAAAATTAAAGATAAATCAATCTGTCCTATGGTGAAAACCACTTCTTGTGGCGCCTTGGATAAGTACCATGATGAAAACCTGGCAAACAGGCATCATGCATAATTCCTCCTAATTTCACTCTTCACTTAGGGGAAAGTTCCTTCCATGTCATCTTCTCTAATCATATCTTATATCTAGCTAGCTCATGAACATCCATATTCCTTCTGTTTATCTTGACAAGGTTGAGCCTATCCATGAGAATCATGTATCCTGACATTCATGATCCCTTCCATCAACCTATTTACTTTCTCTCATGCATGCTACCCAATTGTAATCTTTCTTATCCGAAGCCTATCCATCCTATCTCTGTGCATTCCTATCATAATCCAAAACATGCACTTATACCTCCCTAAACCTTTATCCTGATCATAGCTATATCCTATCCTATGAAATTGACCCCTTGGTGTTGATCAAAATTGAAAAAAAAGTTCTTAGAATTCTCTTGACATGTCCACTCTTTTGGACCACATACTTTTCATGACATCAAGTCATTACCCTAAATGCTATAGAACATCGCTCCATGAGACTATATTATTTTTTCCCTAGCTTGGGTAATCTTGAAGAGACTGTCCTTGAGGGTCACATTCACCCTCTTCATCCATCATTGGCTATTCATCTCATACATCAGATTTCTAATCCATCTGCAATGTCCTACACCTTGCTAGACATTGGGGCAAACCATTGTGATCTTTCTTGAGATCAAGTAATCTCTAAAAATCTAAAAATTACAAAATCTCTAAAAATCGTAAAAAGTCCTAAAAAAATGATCATCTTGGTGCAAACCTAACAATAGGCACTTTTGATGCATCCACCAAAAAAAAAATCTCTATTGACTATCTTTCAATCAACAGGTATCGGGGAAATCTAACTCTAACTCCTGAAGATTGAGCTTCATTCTGGGGACAGTCTTTTGAAAGGCGATAAATGTTCTGGTATCTAGGAAATCTAACCTAGATTCCTGGGAGACAACATGCTCTTAGTTACCTTCAAGACACCAACTTACATGGATTGAAACTAGTCATACTCTCAGGGAAACCTTCCTAGTCTAGGGGGTACTATCCTATTACTCTTCACATCAATCACTAGTGGTTCTCACTACGTCTGCCTACTGATGCCTAGCTATTGCTACAATCTTTCAAACTTGGGAATCTCTCTCGCATCAGTCACCAGGGGTTCTCACTGCATCTGCCTACTATCACTATAATATTGAGATTTATCACATCCGTTACATTCAGAGTTATACTCAAATGCTCTATCTATCGATACTCGGTCTTGGTATCCTTTTCTTTAGTTTGTACATAGCTTTTGGTCACTTTCGTGACACTTTGGTTCCTTTGTGAACCCTATTGACTTGACATTGATTCAAATCCATATGCTTGGGGGAAACCAAATCTAGTTCACCCTTGCAACATACGTCATGTCAGTCACCACTACTAGGGGCATGGGTCCCCAAATTTGATCGCATCTTTGGTTTACACCCGAGTGAGTAATCTTGTCACTTCTGCAGGACAACTCGCTACTGACACAAACTGGTGTTTTTAAACACCAAATTCAAACAATGTTTCTCAACACTATCTTTAGATACATCTATGTTTTTCAACACACATTGGATATCTCAAACGTAAACATCTATCGATGATAATCAAACACAATGCACTCACAAGCACAACGGTGTTTTTCAACACCCCTATACACATACATATTCGATAACTTTGCAACTAGCTGAGCTATGATTGACTCTTTCTTTGTATGTTGTCTGTTCTCATGGATTTCATTGATCTTTTCTTTGTCTACTGCTTGTGGGTTTTGTTTTTATGATTTGGAAACATCAAATAAATAGGGTGTATGTGATAAGATCTCCCACACTAAGGTGGAAAATCCTCATATCCCTCGATCTTGTTTATTTGTATGCCATGGTGAGGTCGGTACTATCTCCTTAACTGTTATTGTTTTGTTTTTTACACATGATCGCACTCATGGTTATCTTGGCTTTGAATGCCTTGATACTAGTGTACTCTTGCAACATTAACTAGAAACAATGTTTAGTTCATCTTGGCTTTTGTGCCCTAATGCTTACGTTCATTTCCTACATTTTATCTGATGAAAGTCATATTCATATCCTTATGGTCACAGTGGCACCAGTAAGGATTGTATTGACTCTAATGTTCCAAAAATTCTCAATGATGATAATTATACGATGGGTCTCACAACCATGTCCTAGGTATTGCATCTAGAATAGGATTGCATTTTCATTCTAGACTTGCATGGTGGCAGCAATTTGATGTTCACTTCATTGCGTTCTCCTGGATTTGTACATTGAGGGGTTCTTCTTCAACATCTTGGCTTCATCACACTGCCCAAGTGTTTGATCCTCGATCTCACTCTTCAAAGCTAGCTAATTCAACCACTCTGAATCCATTTTCATGATCAAAATCAAAATCTGACACTTCTATATAGCTCAAAATCACATTTTAAAATTTTTGGGACTGACGTGATTGAACACTTGTGCAGTCGATTTTTTGATGTTGCTTTCTTGTCAAAATCATATCTAATCAACATTTTCTCAAATATTTGACTTTTTTACTCAAAAGTCAACTCTAGTCAACTTTGGTCAACCCTAGTCAAAATTGGTCAACTAGACCTCAAAATCACTCAAAATTGATTCTGGATCTTCTAGATTATTCCGTAATCTATTTTGAGTTCTTCTTGATCTCCGATTCAACATCTATCTGTGATTTCTCACTCTTAATCATCATTATGACGTGTCATCTTTCCATTTCACTCATGAGGGAGCAGCATGATTACATGATTAAATCACTTCAAATATATTTTTATCAATCTATTTTGAATTCAAAATCCCTCATTGCTAGAGGCATCTCATCACTTGGGGCATGTTCAGTTTTTCATACCTCACAGTCAAAACTAGGTGTTCCATGACTTTGAATCAATAGGGGCATCTTTGTTCCTTACATTTTGTCATCTACTAAGTATCTGAGTAGTCTAACTCAGATTCTTGAGGATCAAGCTTCGTTCTGGACATGATTCTTGAAATATCATCTATTGGGATTTGGGGCAATCTAACCCTGACTCCTAAAAATCAAGCTTCATTCTAGAGATGATTCTGAAACTTGATTTAACCAGTGTCTGGAAAATCTAACCTAGATATTGGGGGACTAAACTTCGTTATGGAGATAGTCCTAAAAACCTCCATTGAATATCTTTTTTATGGATAGGTATCGGGGCTATCTAACCCTGGCTCCTGAAGGTTGAGCTGCATTTGGGAGACAGTCTTTTGAAAGATATCAATCTATTAGGTATTTGAGCAATTTAACTTAGATCCCTAAGGATCAAGCTTCATTCTGGAGATGATTCTTGAAATCTCAATATATTAGGTATCAGGGAAATCTAACTGAGATCCTTGAGGATCAAGCTTCGTTCTAGAGATGATTCTCAAAATATTAATCTATTAGGTATCAGGGAAATCTAACCCAGATCTCTGGGGATCAAGCTTTGTTCTAGAGATGATTCTCGAAATCTCAATCTATTGGGTATTTGAGAAATCTAACTCAGATCCCTAATAGTTAAGCTTCATTCTAGAGATAACTCTCAAAATCTCACTATTAGGTATCGGGGCAATCTAACCCAAACCCTTGAGGATCAAGCTTCATTTTGAAGATAACCCTCAAAAACTCTACTTGACCGGTGTCTTGGAAATATAAACTAGACTTCAGAGAGTTAAGCTTTGTCCTGGAGATGGCTCTGAAATCTTGATCAATCAATCTTTGCATCATCAATTTTCAAAATCTATTCTTCTGTGCTTCACACATCAGACTATTCTTTGAATCAATGCGTTGCTTGCACATCAATTCAAAGAGGGGAAAAATGTAACACCCCAAAATTGGCATCTTGCAACCCTAACCAATTTTGTTGCATTTGTTATTCTTCTGAATAATCAAAGTCCTATTGTACTAGGCAATTCTAAGTTTTGACTGACTCTACTCGACCTAAGTGTCAAATGCAGAAAATCCTAAATCTGCATTAATCATACATTATATTTTATTCCTAAAATATCAATTAGCTAAATAAACCCTATGATTGAATTAATTTAATTATAAAGTCCTAGTATGTTAATTAAATTAAATTCACCCCTTTTAGCTAAAACACATAAAAGGAATTAAATAATATTTAATTATTAAATAAATATCCTCATTTCAAAAATTGAATTTAATTATTCAAATAATTGAGAAAATACATTTATGAGGTCATATTCTATTTATTTAATTAAATATTCTCTCAAAAATCTTCTCTCCAGTTCAGAAATAGAAACTTTGAATTAGCTGTGCTTTAAAGAGAAAGAAAACAGTTAAAATAAGAAAGAAAATAGTTAAAAAAAAGAGAAAACAATTCATTGTTTTCTTTTAAAGAAAGCTTTCTCATTTGAACTAGCTTTTTTATCTGTTTTATTTCAAAAAGGAAACTTTCTATTCTGAGTAGGCTCTCAATCTATAAAAGAGCTCCCATTTCTCATTCAAAGCCCCTGGAAAATAATGCATTGTTAGAATAAAGAATTGCTGCTGCATTTTAGAATTCATCATCTCAATTCAATTAATCTCATTTGCAATAGAATAGCTTCATTTTCTTAGAATAATCTCATATTTCTTATGATATCTTAGTTTAATTTCATTTAGATTAATCTTGCATCTTTCATGTTCTTAGATTAATCTTGCATTACATTGCATCACATTCATGGAGAAAAATCCTTTGTTCTTAGATTGGTCTATGATTGTGAGACTCTTGTTCTGAGAGCTATTCGAAACCCCATCTAGATATAAAGCAACAGGTCGAATCATACAGGAATACAAGATGAATAACTCATATTCACTTCTGTATGTGGCTGATGAATAAGGACTATGTTGAAGTGTACGGTTGAATAACAAGGCCACATTTAACATATACAACTAGAACTATAATTAGAGATGAAATTTGTTTGATTTTTCAAGTTGAGCCGAAGACAACTGATGAAGCATGTAGAGATGAATCTTTGACTAAAGCTATGAAAGAATAAATTGAATAGATAAAGAAAAACAATACTTGGGAATTGGTTCCAAGGCCTAAGAACAAAAATGTGATATAGGTAGAAAATGGGTTTTCAGAAATAAGATGGATGAGGATGAAACATTGGTAAGAAACAAGGCTAGACTAGTATGTAAAGCCTACTAACAACAAGAAGGCATAGAATATGAAGAAACATTTGCTCATGTTGCTAGATTAGAAGCTGTGAGATTATTTATTGCTTATACTGCACATAAAGACTTTAAATTATATCTGATGGATGTGAAATCAACATTCTTGAATGGAGATCTAGAAGAAGAAGTTTACATTAAGCAACCTGATGGTTCTCCTTTGACAGAGGATAAAGACATGGTTTGTAAGCTGAAGAAAGCACTGTATGGGATGAAACAAGCACCTAGAGCATGGTATGGAAGACTGGACAAGTATCTACTTTGTCTTAGTTTCATAAAAGGTAATGCACATAGTAATTTATATTTAAGAACTGATGAAGATAGAATCTTAATCATAGATTTTTTATGATGATATCATTTTTGGAGGCAATGATAAGATGAGTATGAAGTTCTCTAAAGAAATGGAAAATTAATTTGAGATGTCAATGATTGGTGAAATGAAAGTTTTTCTTGGTTTGAAAATTAATCAGAGTAAGAATGGAATTTTTATATCTCAGACTAAGTATCTTAAGGAAATGTTGAAGAAGTTTGGAATGGAATATTGTAAACCTGTTGGAACACCTATGGTGACTAGACATAAACAGACTAGTAATGATGAGACTCAAAGTATAGTTCAAAAAAAGTATAGATTTATGATTGGTGGTCTACAATATCTAACTCACACTAGACCAGATATTACCAATGTAGTTGGTATTGTGGCAAGGTATCAAGAAGATCCTAAAGAGACACATCTTGCTGCTGTGAAAATAATTTTTAGATATTTGAAAGGAACAACAAAATATGGATTATGGTATGAAAAATTAGATGATTTTATTTTATAGGCTTATATTGATGCTGATTGAGCAGGTAATGTGGATGACAGAAATAGTACTACTAGTGGTACATTTTTCCTTCGAAAAAGGTTGGTTTCTTGGTTTAGCAAGAAGAAAAACTTTATTGCTCAATCTACTGCTATAATAGAGTATGTTGATGTAGCAATAAATTGCACACAAGTTGTTTGGATGAAAAAAATGCTGAAGGACATCAGAATTTTTTTTGAAGAACCAGTGGTTATCCATTGTGATAACACCAACACAACGAATATGTCAAAGAATCTTGTAATTCATTCAAAGACTAAACATGTTTCTATCAAGTATCATTTCTTGAGGGAGAAGGTAGCAAAGAAAGAGATTAAAATAGAATATATTAATACAAAGGAATAGATATCAGATATATTTACAAAACCTTTGCCAAAACATGCTTTTGAGTATCTCTGAAGAATGCTTAGGTTTAGAGATCCTCCTTGTTATAATTGATTGATGTTGGTATGCATCAATCCAATGGATTTCAGAGATATATCATTTTCTAGACTTGATGAATGGATCTACTCCTCAAGGGGAGTGATCAAAGAAACACTAGAGCACATTTGGGTGATCTTGCACCTTGTTGTTGGAAATGAAGATTTGAAAAAACTGTAGAAGATTGTAAATGAGTTATGGCACCTTTTTCCATTGCTGCCAAAAGGGGAATGAATCTATGTGAAAATCCCTACTATTTTGGGGAGATTTGTGTTGAGGATATTGAGAAGATTGTATTGAGAGGAGAAAGTATTTTTTTGAGTTGATTTTCGGTTGATGCATTTTCCCATATATTTCCATCCATGCCAAAGGGGGAGATGTTGGATGATATGATTTTTGGGTACTAATCATGTTGTTGATATTCATGTTTTTTCACTAATGTCAACATATGTTTCTGTGGAGAGAACATACTGGTTACTTGACTGGTAGAAGTGTATGGACATTGTACGAATATTTTAGAATGATCAAAGTTGTTTATATGAAGAAAGATGTGTGTTGACCTTATTCCTAAGGTATTTTGGCTTTATGTTACATATTGTGGTTGTTACAATTGATTTGGTGAAGCCTGGTTTGTGGACTATAACTGTGATGCTTGACAGAGCAGGTCTCTGCGTTTCGGGTATATCTTACTGGTGAAGATATTTTAGGTGATGTAATCTTACTTGAGGGATGTAGACATACTTTGGAATATTGGTTTGTGTTTGATTGACATGATAATTTTAGTGATGTCAGCTATTGTGTGTATTCTGAAGGAGACCTATTTGGTGGCTGAATTCAAACATGTAGCGTGTAATATGAATTGTGAGCATAGGTTGTTGATCTGGAAGCATAATTGATGGATTATAAATGTTGTTTTATTGTTATAGGTACCGTTTGTATCTTAGCAAGGGGTTATATAATTATTTGTATATTGGGAAAGCCTAATTGGCTGACCTAATTAATTATTTCTGTATTAGGAAAGCTTAATTGGCTGACTTAATGAATAATTGTAAAAGGGTATATATGAGTGATAGTTTCATTTGGAAGTATGTGGTTGTGGAAGAGAAGTGAAAGATGTGAGGCTTGTTTGCTATTGTATGTAGAGCAGAGTTTGAGGTAAGAATACTTCATTGTAACAGACCAAGCAAAGATAGTTACTATCAAAAATTTCACTAGATTGTATATTTCTATATATACACTTGTTCTGATCATTGTGAATCCTTGAGGGTGGCTTTAACCTTCTTTGGGAAGTGTGCTTGGGCAGTGAGCCTACTACTTTTCTTGACTCCTAACAGGGACTGTGTACTGTAATGTTGTATTAAGCTCCTAACAGGGCTAAACCTTTTAACATGGATACTATACTCTAAGTACATTATTTGTGGGTGCTAATTCTCACTGGGGTTTTACATTTAATAGGGTTTCCTCAACAACAAGCATTGTGTTATTGTGTTTTAATTTATTGTGTTATCATCTACATTGCAATTTTGGTTTATAAAGTTTAAATTTTAATAATCTATATCAAAACTGATTTACCCCCCTGATGAACTACAACTGATTAAATATTTAAACATGTTAAGTTGATGATCACAAAGACATAAGAAAGTTTATGAAAGACATTAAATTAGTTAATGTATTGTATTGTCATTGGTGTCAACTTGATATAATTTGTATGATCATGGACATATTTCTAAAGACTTCAAAGAAACTGATGAATTAAAGGCTATGCTATCAGTAATACACATAAGTCAAGTATTTAAAAAGTGACTGTATACACTGATAGAGTGCACACCGATGGATAGAGTAAGAGAGAAAATTCACAGTGTTACCCAATGAGAAAATGCACAACATTACCGATGAGCAAAGTCACAGTGTTTCCCAACAACCAAAGCATAGTGTAAACCGATGGATAGAATTATAGTGTTGCCCAATGGACAGAGATCCCCAAGACAAATGAAGTCACACTGATGAAACACTCAGTTGTCACCGATGACTAACAAAAGTATAGACCAAAAAAATAGAGATTTCATATTAAGTGACAAAATGCTTAGCTGTCTAGAGCTAAAAATAGACTTAACTGATACTTATCATTGTTTTAATCAACAAGATAAAGCCGGAGATAACTAAAGGATTTAAAGCTTCTTTGTCCAGTTGGAAAGAAGATCTCTACAAGATAAAACTAGAGTTTTTCTTTAAATCTAATTGGCAAGGATTATGGATCACGCCAAGATCATGAAAGCCAAGAAATGGTGAAATCATGTCTATATAAGAGACAAGCTTATTCATTATGAATAAGGGGAGTGACAAGAGAATAGATGCTGAAGAGATTCTAAGGAAGAATACAGTCTTCATTCAGACCTGATCAATCAAGATGAGGAAAGAGCTAAATTTTGGAGACACCAACAAACAGTGATACAACATCACAGAGCCAAACAGTGTGGAGAAAAGGTATTGAATTGATAATATTAATCAGAAAGGTAATGCACTTAAAATAGATATAAAAATCACAATTCAAGTTGTATATGTGAATAGATCAATTTAATTTTTAAGTTTAACCATTGAAGCATCAATTCTCTTAACTGAGCAGGACTTAAAAGTCTTTTGTAATTGAGATACATTTGTAGGAGTATCAAAAAGTTTGATCATACAAAGTAGCATTAGATATGCCTGATACCTATTGATAGGCCAAGTGAATGTTTGATCAAGGATCGTAGCATTAGATGCCAGATACTAAGTGAAAAACTATCTATTTAAATCCTCTAACAAGGTCACACCCAATAGTGTGTTTTTAACCTTTAACACGGTTGGCTCTTGACCAAGCTCACTTCAGAAGAGTGAAATTTTGGGGTATCGGTCATAGTGGTTTTTCGCTTAACAGGGTTTCCACGTTAAAAATCCATGTTTTAATGTGTCTATGAGTCATTACTTTATTGTTTTTCATTTCACTTAAGTAAATCTGGATTGATCGGTATACACTAGTTATTTACTGTGTTTCGATAAATAGTAAGACTACTTATCGGTAAACATAGAGAAGAAGGTTTTAAAAAGCATTACGACAAGTAGAAAATTGATATAATTATTCCAAGGCATTCATCTTATAGGAATAAAGATAACTAGAGGTATAATTTGTGGACACCATGAACAGAGGATGTTTTTGATATCATATGTTGCCATCAATGTCAAAGGGGGAGATTGTTGGAGATTTGATTCTGAGTAGTTGATTGATTGTATGTTTGTCATTGATGACAACATATAAT
>MU227300.1:2533945-2562722 GCA_018584345.1 Thuja plicata
CTTCACCATCAAGCAGTGAGCTTTTGGATAGTGAGTCCACCACCCCTAACAGGGTTATTTGTAAAAGACTCCTAACAGGGTCTGACCCTTAACTAGGTCACTATACTTATTGCATTGTAATGTACAACTCCTAATAGGGTTGAATTATCTTCTAATAGGGATTACTACAAACAAGTATAGTTTATTGTGGGTGCTAATTCCCACCAGGGTTTTTACCATTTGGTTTCCCCGTAATCATATTGTGTGTTGAGTACTGTGTTATCTAATTAAGCATTTACTTTGTTGTATTCTAAAGTTAAAGAAGTAAAAAGAACTAAAGTTACTGATAATTGATTCACCCCCCCCTCTTAGTTATCCTTTGAGACTATTCTAACAGAAATGATGTTACTCAATACTTAGATACTGAATATGTGTTACCCATAGGAGCACCCACAGTTGAACAAATGAGAGAGAAGCATGAGCTCAACTACATGATGATAGAGCTTGCTTCCTCACTCTTTGATGCTGAATTTGAAGCTATCAAAGCATGCACAACTGCAAAGCAGATGTGGGAAAAATTGAAGCTTGTACATGGTGGTGATAAAAATATTCTGAGAGGCAAGGCAGAAAGCCTTAGAGGAAATTTTGATGATCTCAAAATTAAAGAAGGTGAAAACATCACACAGTACAACACAAGAATCAAAGAGGTAGTCAATTCTATCTAAGGAGTTGGAGGTGTACTAGATGAAGATACAGTGGTAAGAAAATTTTTAAGAACTTTGCTGCCTACTTATGCTATTAGAGTATCTACCATACAAGAAATGAGAGCAGTAGCAAATAGAAATGTTACTTTAGATAGTTTGATTGGAAGACTAATTTCATTTGATATGAATAACTTTGATAATAGTGTCTTACCAAACATAGAGCTTGCATTCAAATATTCTTTGACAATAAGTAAATCAAGTCATAAACACACTATGATAAAAGATAGTGATAGTGAAAGTGAAGAAGAAGATCTTGATGATATTTAAGCACTTATGGAAAGAAGAATGAAGAGAGGCAAAGGTAAATACAAAGGTAAATTACCACTTGTATGTTTTAATTGTAAAGAGATTGGACACTTTTCTGCAAGATGTCCTAACAAGAAAAAAAGATGACAGAAGTAATGACGGGTCATTTGAAAACAAGTTTGACAGAGGTGATTACAAAAGCTACTGACAATCAAAAAGAAGAGATACCCGAGACTACAAGGAAAAAGGAAAGAAGGCCTATTACCTAGCTAAATTAAAAGATGAAGATAAAGACACCAAATCTGATGAAGACATCGAGATGGTGTTTGTGGCAGTAAAAGATGATTCAGATGAAGATGAAGAAAGGTATGTAGAAACTACACTCATATCTAAAGTTAGTAAAAATGATGTCTGGATCATAGCTAGTGGCTACACTCACCATATGATCATTGACAAACAAAATTTTGAGACTTTTGAATAATATAATGGTGGTTCAGTAAGAATGGGTAATGATACACCTTGTCCAGTTGAAGGTAAATGAACTATAATGTTGAATATCCTGATAAAATGTGAAAATGCTTATTGGGTGAAAGGATTGAATTATAATCTATTGAGTGTTTCTCAGTTGAATAATTCAGGTCATAGAGTAGCATTTGAGAATAAGAAGGCAAAGATCTTCAAGAAATCAGGAATTCTGATTGGTACCGGTGAGCAGACAAAAGGTAACTTATTCTATATGAATGATAGTGACACCACTTTCTTAATGGCTAGAAATGAAGATATATGGTTGTGGCACAAACTATTGTGTCATGTAAATTTTGAAAACATGATAAAGATAAGAAGAAAGATAAATGTAAGAGACTTACCGACGATGATTAAGCCTGACAATATCATGTGCAAAAATTGTCAAAAAGGTAAAATGACAAAGTCTAGTTTTAAAAGAAAAACCCATACATCTAATGTCATTCTAGAATTAGTCTATATTGATCTATGTGGACCCATGAGGACAAATAGTTATTATGGTGATAGATATTTTATTCTCTTTGTTGATGATTACTCTAGAATGATGAAAGTAATGTTTCTAAAAGATAAATTTGAATCATTCAAGGTGTTTAAATGGTACAAAGAAATGGTAGAAAAACAAAGTGGTAAATAATTAAAAATGTTTAAGATCAGATAGAGGAGGGGAATTTATTTCAGATGAATTCACTAACTTTTGTAAGGAGCATGGAATCAAAAGATAGGTCTCTACACCAAGAACACCACAAAAAAATGGAATTGCTGAAAGAAGGAATAGATCCATTGTTGATTGTGCAAGGACACTGATGATAGAGAAAGGCGTCACCCAAATCTTTTGGAGGGAAGCTATCAGTACTTCTATTTACACATTGAACAGAGTATAATTGAAGAAAGACACCAAGAAGACACCTTATAAGATATGGTATGGTTACACACCCTGTTGGTAGTATTTCCTGTCCTGAATATGCCTTGTAAATTTAGAAGGTCCCCTGTCATTCATGTTATCCAAAGGTTTAAAATCATGGTTAAAAATTTTTCTCATGCCACTGCAAATTCTGTTCTAACCCTCGACTTAGTTGGAAATGCTGAAAAAACCCTAGGTGTTGAGATGTCTTCTAATTTCACATTAATTTTATCACTTAAAGTCATGTATCCAACGGGGCCATCTTAAAAGGTTCATGTTATCAATTTGTCGGTACCCTAACCCGCGGTCATGTTTTATTTTCGTAAGTTAAAAGTCTGCAGATGTTTTAATAAAGTTCATTATGGGTCATGCAAATATTTTTCAATCTAACGATTGTCATTTTCCCTCATGATAAAGATGAATGGATTTTTAACTATCAAGGGAACACAACATTCAACCACATGTCCTTGAAAGATTCAATCGCAAATCAAAAAAGGCAATTTGTTACCCACCGCTAATTAAAGTTGATTTGAGGGCTCTCACTTTTCATGTAGATGAAATATGAATGAAAGATAACATTAAGGGAAAGTGACGTTGTGACATGTGTCCTTGGTGGGCTAGAATGTCATCTACAGGGAAAGGTTAAATGGAAGACAAGTCAGATCTGACCTAACAGTTGGCGCAAAGCCTCATAACTAAGATGTCATTGAATTACTCTTCAAGGGATAGCACCATGTTGCCATGTATTTTCAGTGGGCCCAGATATGAGTAAACATATGAAGTAAATTGGGGGCATGTGAGATTAGATCCAATGGATGGCGCAAAGGATTATGGTAAATATGTGCGCATAATAGGCAACAAGGGATTGCGCCATGCTACCACGTGGAAGTCAGCGGGTCCCAAAGATGATTAAAGGTTATAATAAACTAGCGCTATCTTTAATAAGATCCAACGGCTGGCGTTAACCCTTAATGACAATAGGAAATGTTTTTATTCATTAAGGGAATGTGCTGTGTTGACATGTGTTCAAGTTGGTGGGACCACATAGACGCCTAAGGATGGCTAAAGACCAGTTAAGATAGATCTGATCTAATGGCTGGCGCAAAGCTTGCAATCAAAGGTGAGGTTTTTTTTACCAATGAGGCATTGCACCACATTACCACGTGTCTAAGCTGACGGGGCCCACATCTGACAAAGAGTTAAGTAAAGATCAGACAGGTTGAGAAGGATCTGATGGTTGGCACAAAGCCTTAGATCAGAAATGACTATAAGTTAACTATCAAGGGAAAGCGACAGGATGCCACATGTCCTAAGAGATGAAAATTGCAAAATATTTGTTCTCAATCGTTTGATACAAGGAAAAATAAAAAAAATCGAAGGCTCTATTTTAAAATACAAAAGTGGCAAATTTTAAATAGTTGAATGCCAAGCATTGAACTCGGAGGAGTAATGGCGAATGTGTGTTTTTTTCTTAGTCAAAATTTAGTGCTTGAAATGATGGGATTTCCATCCTATCGATCACTCAAGTCATTGTGCATAAATGATAGCAGTTGTAGAGTGAATTGAAGTTGCAGTGATATTGGCCAAAGTTTCAAGCTTTCTATTGAATAGGTAATCTTCTGGTATTAATACTTCTGGTCATAGGAAATCTTAAACAAAATTAGTAAGGTGCAGAAAGATAAAGATTTTATCATTCATATTAAGTTTTTAAACCTAAAATTCACGATGTCACCCAGAAGAGAATTCATTGGGAACATTAACAATAAAGATAGAAATGTTTGTGATGATTTGTTACAATAGTTAACAATGTCCATTAATGATTCCTCAAAGATGAAGGAATTGGTCCCAAAGGATCCATGCCTAAAAATTAGTGAAGGGTTATATGATTTTGGTTAGGCTGTTAGGGATGCTAAGATAGGTATGACTGGTCTAGCCTTGTTTAAGGTTCTCTATGGTAAGAGAAATGCAAATCCCCAACATAAAATTGTATGGAAATTTGACCTAGGAAAATTGGTAGTGCCTGGTATTTTCATGGATATGGACATGCTTACACGTATAGCAAGGAACTATGATAGCATATCCAGAGTGGTTAGGGACAAGAATGGGAAAGTACTAATTAAGGTAACTGCACAAGAGATTAGAGAGGTATTATATCTATATGATTCAAACACTTCCATGGATAAGATTGATTTTGTTCAGTTAAAGGAAGTTTACCAAGCCCAGATGAAATACTTTAGAGAAGGGCCCCTCCTACAATACTTTGGCAAAGTTAGTGATTTAATTCTGGTAGGTCCTAACACAAAAGAGCCTTTCAAAATTGACTACTTTACTTTGAAGGCTCAATCAGTATATAGGGATTTGTGCCAAATATGTGGAGAGGATGAGCAAGTTGAGATGCCTGTTTACTATATGTTAATGATGGTTGAGATTTTGCATTCCCATCTGGCAATAATTTTTGATTTCGCCTCATATATTGTAGATATGATTCATGAAGGGCTAATAGGTGTGCAAAACACAAAGGTGTCCAGACCTTTTGCATGGTATTTATTGTTAATGCATGTGTTTTTGTTTAAGGGGGAAGATTAATTTGAGAAGGAAATGGAATTGAAAAGATTTAAGGATAGTGAAATCAAGCCTGTGCAATTATGGAATGTAGACATGGCCTGAGACAATAAAGAGGCCATCTACATTAATTTTGACAGATATTTTTCTACCAGACTTAGGATGTTGTTGTTAAAAGAGGACCCTAGAATTTCTAAAGCATTATCAAAATTCTTGAGACCAAAGGAATTCAACCCATATATAAATATAGTGCATAACTTGGGTGATATCATACCTTATCTAGTGTCAATAGTATTCTGGGTTTATGGTTTTAGGGGGGTGCCAAACATTTTACCCTACAGAGTACCCCTTAAGATAGGAATGGCAAAGGTCCTGAGATAGATTGGAAGTTTACAGGAAGATACCCTAACTGGAAGAGGAAAGGGAACAATCTTTCCTACAATTATTGTTCCCCATCAGTTTATCATCACCAAAGGGGGATGGAAACAAATGTAATATTTTTTGAAACCATACAATCTAACAACCTCAATTTGTAGGTGTGCTGACCTTGAGGGTTTCATTAAGGGCGTGTTTAAAGAAAAAACAAACTGTGTAGTATTGAATCATCAATTCAACTTCCCAGAAGATATAGTTAGAAATGATTTTGACTTGATTAAGCAAGAAATAAATAAAAATAAATGGTTGGCTTTCAAGAAAAGCCTTGATTTTGTTCACTGTTTTGATGACACATATGATCCTTTAAAGCAATTCCACCTTTGGGCCAAGAAGATTGAATCATTGATGGACATGTTTGAAGAGATCATGCAGGGTTTGAGCCAGAAAAGGGATGTCATATTGCAAACAGAGCCAGAGAAGGCTAAATAAATTTTGGGTAAAACTTTCCCTATTAGACCTGTCCTACGAGGAGAATATGTGGTGTACAAGAGAAGGGGATATAGCACTATTTTACTAGCAAGTGGAGAAACCAGTGACCCTAAGGGAAAGAGGCCACTAGAGCATAGTGCTCAAAGTCTTCCATCTCCAAAGAGACAAATGATAGAAGGGGGACAACAACAACAACATGAACAACTCTATTCTCCCTTCTAATCCCCACTACGCATGGATGAACAAGCTGTAGATCAACAATTAATACAAATGGGGAATACTGGACAAATTTATGTCACAACTAAAGAATTATAGGAAGGAGTACCTAAAAATCCCAAGCACGCTCAATTGGATCTGACAGTAGCATAATTTTCTGGCAAAGAGCTAGATCCACTGACTTAGCAAGCAAGTGACAAATTTCTATCTAATGATAATTTTGTCAAAGCAAGAGCATTATTCTAGTTCTTATGGAGGATTCATATTGATGAATTCAAGAGCAAATTCCAGAGGAAACAAGAAGAATAGCCTACCAGAGGCAAGGAGGAAATTGAGAATGAAATCAAGCAGGAAATGATTTCCAAGTTTGAAAAGATCACTCCTAAGGAAGGAAGAGCACTAGTAAGGAAAGAGGGAGTACTAATACTTCCAGGATGGGACATAGCCATTGCTATTGTCTTTGAAGCTATTAGAAAAGAGACAAATATTGTCCATGCTACTAAAGCATAAGTACAAAAAGCCTTGAAGGGTGTGAGGTTTAGTGAAGATCATGCAGCCTTGGTTATGTGGCAGTTGAGGAAGAGAGACCCCAGAATAGTAGGAGAGGATAATCAAGTTGAGCATTTAGGTAGCCTCCTAGTGCAAAGAGTTGCAGAAACAAGAGTTGTTGAGGCAGTAGGTATAACTTTGGAATCAGCTAATTTTGGTTTAATTGTAGCTCAAAAATTAGAAAATGAACTCAGAATCTTGAGTGAGAAATTTGAAAGAGTGCTAGGTGCATACAATGAGGAGAAAGTAAAATCTATTGAGAAAGACAAGAAGATTGCTGAATTGGAAGGTAAAAAATTAGAAAATTTTGTTCCCCAGATAATGATTGCTCAAGAACCTCACTAGCCCTCATCATCTAGGCCATATGTCACTTACCCTCCTTCTCCCATGCCCTCAAGCCCTATTACTCTAACATATGATGAGATTAAAAGAGATAAATTATTGGAGAAAAGGAAGAGGCTAGAACAAGATTCTAAAAGGGACCTTGAAGAAACCTCAACCTACAAAGAAGTAGAGGAATGGGTAAAATAGAGGCATACTGATAAGATATACTCTAGTCTCTTAAGATGTGCCAAGGAAGTAAATTTGGCTGATCTTTATTTATTAGGAAAAAGGGTCTTTAACATTATTAATGAATATGATGCAGATAAAGGTCAATGGGGTTTGGTCATGGACACTTCGAAAGGAAAAGCATCTAAGGTGAAATCTTTTTATTCCATGTCCATATAAGAGAACAATATTGATATTGTTTTGACAAGAACTCACAAGTGTCTAAAGCTAATGGTAGACTTGGACATCAAAAGAAATATCGTCATCATGAAAGTGGAGACTTTGAGAATAGAGTTTTTTAAGGATAGGTATGAAATGTACCCCAACATGTTCAAGAAAGATGGTGATTTAAAGAATGAGGCACTATGGTTGAGACAAATAAAAGAATCAATAAATGCTCGAACACATAATATCTTGCTCGGACACATAGTATCATTACCTCAGAGGGCACAATTTTATTTTTCAAAACTATAAATATCATTAATAAAGCCAGGGAATTTTTTGAGTTCTGGAAAGAAGAAGTTAAGAAGGCGAGTGCCAGCTGGGGTGAGGTTATCAACAAGAAGGATGAAATTTTGGTTTTAATTGGATAGATGATGACATGTACTCTTCTTGGAAGGACATGTACCCAATTGTTAATCCAGATGAAGGTGTGCAGATGCAGGTGGACAAAGAAGCCCAACAAGATGATTGATTTAGTTGAAGAATAAATATTGTACATCACCAGCAATAGAAACAACAAACTCGAGATGGTTTTCTCCTATAAAATACAAAGAAAATACAATCACCATGCAACCATAGGACAAAGGATCAGTTAGAGTATATTGTAACAAAAGTGGTTTTCTTATCCAATTGATATTCTGTCCTATTGTACTTTGAATTTTGTCTTCTAGCCTAGTCATTTGATGCTTGTTCCATCCTTGATCTTTAAGGATTCCAAGATGACTAGTGTTGGCTATATATAGTAGTTTGTAACATATTGTAAAGGATGGTAAAAATAAGACTGCGAGGTAGACTTCTAAATTGAGTCTAGGCCTTGGTTTGAATCAATTTGAATGTATTGAGATCAGGCCTATGTTAATAAAATACAATGGAATCTCCATTTTTATACCAATGATGTATTTTTGCATTTATTATAAGCTCTTGTATTTTTTATTTTTAAGGCATCTTAAATGTACTGGTTATAAGGTAGCTATGTCATTATTTGTGAGTTGCTTTTGAGGAGAGTTTAAATCTTGTTGATAGTTATAGAGGGTTAGAGTTTATGAGGAATTTGATAGTCTATAAGGCATTCCATCTCAGGTTTTATTTGTATTTCAATTAATTGTCCCTTGTGTATGGATGTTTTATTCTGACTCTATGACCCATGATTAGGCACTGGCACTGGTAAAAATTTTGATAAGTGGTTGTTATCATCAATCAAATATTAATCAATCTTTACATTTCTGTTACCAAAAGTACACATCTAGATAATTGTATTCAATGCAATTCATCTTAATGTTTCCTTGAAGAGAGAATCAATAGGTGAGCCTTCCTAAGCCTAGTGGCTAAAAAATAAGAAGGATAATGAATCCTTAATCCACTGTAAGACTGGTTCAAAGATAGTAGTTTGTTGAAGGTGCACCCACCTGGGTATGTGGAGCCCAAAGTGTAGAAATAATTTCATCCTTGTTAATTAGCCTTTTCCCTATGAGAATCTAAATTGGGAATTAAAGAGTCTAGCATTCACTGCTATATACTAATTCTGCAAGAAAAAGAGCTAACAAATTGGCGACTGTACTGGGAATATCACAATGTTCTAAGAGTTATGTTCATTAAAGAGTTTGTCCTTGCAATATTTAGAATTAGTCTATTTTTCCTTATAGTCATAAAGGAAAGTCTATTCTGTTTATCTGTTATCGCACATTGTTTGAAAGTCTTGATCTGAAAAATGATACGAATCTTGTCTCAGATTGAGTTACTGGTGACTGCAATATCTTTGGCTTAATAAAGTGTATATTTTTCAAGGAAAGTTACAGAGTTGATTTGCAATGATATGAACAATGAAGGAGTATTTTCTTAAGATTTCTAGGTGAGGAACCAGTAGAAATCTTGTTCTCTAAGTTTCATTTTGACTTATTTCTAAAAGGAAAAACCTGAGTCAGAACAATATACTCAATCTTTATATATATATATATTTATGTCCTCTGAAAAGAGGTGGCGACTCTAACCTATGTGTACTCCAGTGTTGCACATTAAAAATTTTGAAAATATTTGTCTATTCTTTAACATGAGTCAACAAAGGAATACTAGATCATACTTTAGAGAAAATCCTAAAAAGGATGTAGGAGAGGAGCTCCATACACCTCAAAGGAAACAATGGTCTAAAAGAGGTACATCTAAACATGATTTCCACCATACCTCTAAGGGGAGGATGGAGAATCCCGTTCTAGAAAGAAAGTCATCTTCATCTGAAGATGCAGGACATGTGGGACTAACTGACACTTACAAAGCTAATGCCAACTTTGATCCCTTCAGGGATGGAGAAAATACTAATATAGGTTTCTTTCTTGCAGAAGAAAATCTTTCTCCACCATAAGAGACCTCTGCTGCTGAAACAACTTCATATGATTCTGATAAGTTGCAAGATGATATTATGGCTTTAAGAAGGAGAAAGAAAGAACAAGAAAATGAAATAGCTGAACCAGAGAAGAAATGTGGACAAAAAGATATATAACTTATTATTGGAAAGAGAAGAGATCTTAGCTGACACTAGGAGGAATGACCTTAAGGCTAAAATCCTGAGTCAGGAAGTTAATGGTTTGAATCCAGAATTGTTTGGTAACCTTGATGATTTAAGAAAAAAAGCCCCAAATAAAATCTCAAATCCTAACAAGGATGAATTTGAGAAGGAAGGGCCTGTCATCAGGAAACTGTTCCCATATGAGATTGAACATGATGCAAAGCTTAAGAAAAATATGAAGGAGGTTCCCAAAAAAGGTAAACAAAAGGCTATTGGTGTGACTATAGAGGAGCCTAAGAAAGACTTGACCATCCCTATAGGATCATCCCAAGTTGATCTTGAATTAGAACAAGCTAGAAAAGCCAAAGAGGATTTGGCCAAGCAACTGGAAAAGTTAGAATTAGAAGCTGTTGCAGCAGACATGAGAATGAAAATATCTTTTCTACATGATACTACTAACACTTCTGCAAGAAGCTCTATGTCAGTTAATCATGGAACATAGCCAAAAAATCAATCTGTTAGCCCAATTCCAATTAATCAAGGGGGTGATCCTAAGGTGCAATTTTCTAGTTTGAATCCAAATGTAAAAAATTCTGGCCCAAGTGCAAGTGCACAGCCCGGTGGTCCTGGCCCAAGTATTCAATCCACTAACCCCAAGAAAAGTGTCCCTCCACCTATTCAAAACCAAGGAGGAGCTACTGGACCAAGTGGTAGTAATGTACTTGGAAATTTCCAAAGAAGGCTTGTCCATATGAACAGATACAGATCTCTCTTCTTTGAAGGCATTCCTGGTCACCCTAATGTGATCCCCAATGAGGTAAGAGATAAAATCCCCAAGTTTACTGGAAATAATGTTGTTAGTTGTGAAGAGAATCTGAAAGCTTTTAGTGATAAGATAGCTGACTTTGAGATTGAAAATGAGGATGTTATTATGAAATTTTTTATTCAGTCATTAATAGAAGATGCTAGGGATTGGTTTAGTAATTTACCTAATGATAGTATTGCTTCTTGGGTTGAATTTGTAAAGTTCTTTAGGGAACAGTATAGAGAGTATGTAAATTCTAGATACATGTTAAACAAATTCAATAACATTAAAAAGTTCCCTAATGAGAGTATGGCTGATTTTAATAGTAGATTTCAAAAGGCCATGAATAGAATTTTCCAAGTCTTAAGGTTAGATGAGGAAGTATGTCTTACTACTTATATCAATGCTGGTGATGGAAAAATGTCGTATCTACTCAGAGATAAAAACCCTACAACCTTAAGGGATGCTTATAAAATAGCAATTGACATTGAGAGTAATAGAAGAGCATCAGGAAAATTGGGGAAGAGGGAAGACAATAAACTTTGGAAAAAAAAGGGGTCAGCCAACAAAAATGTCAAAGAAGACAATACAGTAGATAAACTAGTGAGTGCAGTAAAAGACCTTTCTACTAAAATGGATAAAAATAATAGAGGAGGATACCGTGATAATAAGTACACTAACCAAATATTTGACAAATAGCCTAACCTGAGAGATTACCCTTATAAGACAAATTGGAGTAATGGAAAACTAGTCCCTGATGGACAAGATAACCCAAAAGCCAAGGAAACCCCAGATCCCCTAAAAAGGAACAGTGCCAACTATGTTGAGAACACTCCCTAGTGTGATGCTTGCAATATGCCACACTCTTCCTATCAATGTGTAGTAGCCCAGGCCCTATTTGATCAAACAGAGGAAAGAGAACAAGAAGCCCCTACTATCAATATATTCATAGTGAAAAACCATATCCATGGTTTTTTGATACTAGACCATCTTCTGATAATGTGTGTACAGAAGATAATTCTTGTTCTAAATTTTGATCACAAAGCCCACCCCATCAAAATGATTAGGTTGGCAGTGTTTCACAAGAAACTATAAATATAGTGGGAAGTGATATATCACATTCTCATTTCAAAACTCCCACTGATGAAGAAAAGAGGTCTTTGACTATTGCAGCTATTAATCAAGTAAGAAATGCATACAACCTGAGAAATAGAATAGTACAACCAACTCAAGGCAAGTCTGCCCCTTTCTATGTTAGAAAATATTCCCCTCAAGTAATTGAGGATTTTCATGCTAAGAAAGATAATAATGACAAGTGTGGGAAACAAGTAGGACCTTCTTCTGATCATGTTGAAAATGAAGAAGAAAAAGAGGAACTAATACCTAATGACAAATCTAAGAAAGTGAAAAAGATGAATTATATGTCATGTGAGTTGCCCCTCTTTGACATGAAACATGCTCTGACCCAAATGAAAGTCTCAGTCCCACTCATGGAAATGTTGAAAATAAGGGAGCACAAAGAAGCTTCTCTAGCACTTTTAAATGGGATAGATGATGTATCTATTCCCAACCAAGAGGAAATACCTTTGATACCAAATGATACTAGAAAAGACAGTCCACTAGTGAAAGGAAAAGAAAAAAGAAAAGAATTTTCTAATATATGTATTGGAAATATAATCACCCTAGAACCATTTTTTGTTGACCCATTCTCTGTCATCTTAAGGGTAAATAGTTTCTTTGTAAAAAATTGCATGATTGATTCTTGAGCTGCAACAAATGTGATGTCTTATCATGTGATGAAGGAATTGGGCCTCCAGGTCACTACATTTATTGGAAGTTGTTATGCTATGGAAAACAAGAAAGTTACTATGATAGGAACACTAAAAGACATTGAGGTAAAAATTGTTGCTTTCCCTTAAGCAACTTACATAATGGATATAGTGGTAGTGGACACTAAACCATATTATGGTATGCTTCTGTCAAGGAAGTGGGCAGTAGCAGTAGGTGGAAAAATGTAGTTAGATTTTTCCTATGCAACTATCCCTATAAATGGACATGAGGTTAAGTTGTACAGAGAACCCCAGTGATCTGTCATGGTGGAGGTGGTTCTACTTGACCAATTGAATTTCTGTGTGAATGTTGATATGGAAAATTTTATTGTTGAAGAAATTAAGCCACAGTTAAAGAACACTGACCCAATTATGAATGAATTGTTGTTGCAAAAAAATGGAGTATGGAAAATGTACCTTGATGCAGGATGCTCAAAGGAAGGATCTGGAGTAGGAGTTTTGTTTATTTCCCCATCAAGTATCACCTTCAAGTACTCCTGACTTTTCAATGCACAAACAATACTGCTGAGTATGAAGCCTTAATCTTGGGAATGGATATTGCTATTAAGCATGGTATTAAATGTTTAAAAGTTCATGGAGATTCCCAGTTAATTATATCTCAGATTAGGGAGCATTATGCTGCTAAAGATGACAGATTAAAATTGTACAATTATGTTGTTTGGGATAGGATAGAATTCTTTGATGCTTTCAATATCCTATGGATAGAGAGATCCAACAACATAATGGTAGATTTCTTGGCAAATGTTTCCCTAAAAATAATGATGCTACTCTTACTGGTATGTCTGTGGTTGAAATAAAAAGTAGGCCTGCACTTCCTGACAATATTCATAATTGGCAAGTATTTGAGGATGATGATGATATCCTCAGATTTATCCAGTGTGTAGATCAATATGATGGTCAAAAGATTGATTGTGAATCTCTAGTGTCAGTTGTGGACAATAAGGATTATATCTTTGATCAAGAGGTAATCCAACTGGATACCAATTGCACTCCCAAAGGGTTGAATTGGAAGGCATGTTCACCATAAATGATAATTATACGACTTAAAATTTCAATGCCAAGGTGGGAGATTTAGAGGAAGTTAATTTTGGATCTGAAACATCTCCCCAATTAGTCTACGTTGGCAAAAAATTGAATAGCAATGTGAGATAGATTTTGATAAAATTGCTGAAGAAATATAAGCATGTATTTGCATGGTCCTATGAGGATTTGAAAGCTTATAGAAAAGACTTATTTCAGCATGATATCCCTTTGAAGGAAGGTATTAAACCATTCAGACAAAAACAAAGGCCCATTAATCTCCTGATGGCTACCAAAATGTAGGCAAAGTTGATGAAACTAAGAGATGCTGGTATAATTAAGCCAATAAGACATTCATCATGGGTCTCTAACTTAGTCCCTGTAAGAAATAAAAATGGGGACATAAGATTGTGTGTTTATTTCAGAAATTTGAATGTGGCCTCATTAAAGGATAACTATGGACTACCTAACATGGAGGCTATGTTGCATAAAGTCACTAGGTGTGATTTGTTGTCTATGATGGATGGATTCTTAGGGTCCAATCAAGTGCTAGTTAAATAATCTAAACAATTCAAAACAACATTTACTACTCCTTGGGGAACTTATGTGTATGCTCGTATGCCATTTGGGTTGAAAAACACTGGTGCAACTTTTAAAAGAGCCATGGATGTAGCTTTCAAAGATCTTATATATGTTTTGATGGTAGTTTACCAGGATGATTTGAAAACCTTTTCAAAATGGGAAGAGGATCATTGCAATCATTTGGAGAAAGTGATGATAAAAGCATTGGAATATGGGGTGTCTTTAAACCCAAAAAAGTGTCACTTTGTTGTTACTGAGGGAAAACTCTTGGGACACATAGTATCAAAAGAGGGGGTGAGGATATATCCTGAAAGAGTTGAAGCCATTCAAAAGGTACTTGCTCCCAAGAACTTAAAGGGCATACAATCATTTCTAGGGAAACTTAATTTGTTAGGAGATTCATTGCCAACTTTGCAGAACTAGTCAAGCCTATTGTCAAATTGCTGAAGAAAAATGTAAAGTTTGAATGGGACCAGGAAGCACAATCAACTTTTGAAAAAATAAAACAAGCTATTCAAGAAGCACCAATCCTTGTATCCCCTAATTACACCAAGCTTTTCTCCTTGTTTACTTTTTCTTCATTCCATACTATTGTGATAGTCCTATTGCAAAAGGATGGTGAGGGATTTGAACATCCCATTGTATTTTTAGCAAGTTATTGCAGTCAGCTGAGTTAAACTATCAGTTTATGGAGAAAAAAGCCTATGCTCTGGTAAAGGCAGTCAAGGCTTTTAGGCCATATTTGGTATGTGCAAAGGTAAATGCTTATGTTCCTCATGCTACTATCAAGGACATTTTTGTTCAGAATAAAGTAACAAGAAAAAGATGTAAATGGATAAACAAAATTCAAGAGTGTGATTTGGACATCCATATTACTAAGTTGGTGAGAGGACTGGGATTGGCAAAGTTGATGACAGAAGAAAATTTGGACTTGGTCCAAGTTAACAGTGTTGATACAAATGAGAATTTCTTGACAAGTATTGAAATGCAACCCTGGTATGCCAATATTGTATATTTTCTGAAAAATGCTAAATGTCCAGATAACCTAAATGACAACCAAAGGAGGAGGTTGAGATTGCAAGCTCAGAAATATGTTTTGTTGCATGAAGACTTGTTTTGGAAAAATAGAGATGGGATCCTGCTACTATGTCTTGACAAAGGTTAATTAGAGAAGATGTTGAAGGAAATGCATACTGGAATGTGTGGAGGGCACTATTCTACTAGGTCAACAACTCATAAAATTTTGAGAGCTGGATACTATTGGCCTTGTTTGTTCCAAGATGCTTACAACATGGTCAGGAAATGTGAGCCATGCCAAAGATTCTCAAGCAAGATAAAGTATTCAAGAGCATTACTGTTGAACCCTATAGTAGCAAAGAACCCCTTTTCTATGTGGGGAATGGACTTCATAGGAGAAGTTGCTGAGAAATCAAATGGAGGCCATAGCTAGATTTTGCTGGTAATTGACTATTTTACTATGGATCGGGCCTTTTCTCATATCCTAGAATTTTGGAAAAGATTCTTATTTCCTCAAGAATCTAGGTGATGAAGAATAGGAATTTCCAGTGCATGGACAGTTTCTAAAAAATTTCTTCAATTAGCTCTACTTTTCCATGCACAATAGTTTGTATTATATGTATAGGTGTGTTTTCTTCCTGTTGTGTGTTTGTTTCTAGTTTTAGGTTTGTCTGGTTTGTGGTCTACCTCCCCAGAGATCTATGGTTCTTTCTATAACCTAGCATTTAAATATCGTCAGAGAGAGCCACTATTGGTAGTATTTCCTTTCCTGAATATGCCTTGTAAATTTAGAAGGTCCCTTGTCATTCATGTTATCCAAAGGTTTAAAATCATGGTTAAAAACTGTTCTCATGCCACTACAAATTCTGTTCTAACCGTCAACCTAGTTGGAAATGCTGAAAAAACCCTAGGTGTCAAGATGTCTTCTAATTTCACGTTACTTTTATCACTTAAAGTCATGTCTCCAACGGGGCCATCTTAAAAGGTTCATGTTATCAAGTTGTTGGTATCCTAACCCGCGGTCATGTTTTATTTTCCTAAGTTAAAATTTTGCAGATGTTTTAATAAAGTTCATTATGGGTCATGCAAGTATTTTTCAATCTAATGATTGTCATTTTCCCTCATGATAAAGATTAATGGATTTTTAACTATCAAGGGAACGCGACGTTCAAAAACGTGTCCCTGGAAGATTTAATCGCAGATTGAAAAAGCCAATTTGTTACCCACCACTGATAAAAGTTGATCTGAGGGATCTCGCTTTTCCTATAGACAAAAGATGAATGAAAGATAACATTAAGGGAAAGTGACATTGTGACATGTGTCCTTGGTGGGCCAGAGTGTCGTCTATAGGGAAAGGTTAAATGGAAGACAAGTTAGATCTGATCTGACGGTTGGTGCAAAGCCTCATAACCAAGATGCCATTGAATTACTCTTCAAGGGATAGCACCATGTTGACCTGTGTTTTTAGTGGGCCCAGATATGAGTAAATAGATGAAGTAAATTGGGGGCATGTCAGATTAGATCCAACAGATGGTGCAAAGGCTTATAGTAAAAATGCACGCATAATAAGCATCAAGGGATTGCGCCATGCTACCACGTGGAAGTCGATGGGTCCCAAAGATGATTAAAGGTTATCATAAACTAGCACTATCTTCAATAAGATCCAATAGCTAGCGTTAATCCTAATAGGAAATTGTTTTATTCATTAAGGGAATGCGTCATGTTGACATGTGTTCAAGTTGGTGGGACCACATAGCAACGTAAGGACAAATAAAGACCAATTAAGATAGATATGATCTGACGGTTGGCGCAAAGCCTAAGATCAAAGGTGAGGTTGTTTTAACCAATGAGGAATTGTGCCATGTTGCCACGTGTCTAAGTTGATGGGGCCTGCATCTGACAAAGAGTTAAGTAAAGATCAGATAGGTTGAGAAGGATCTGATGGTTGGTGCAAAGCCTTAGATAAAAAATGATTGTAAGCTAACTATCAAGGGAAAGCGATAGGATGCCACGTGTCCTGAGAGATGAATGTTGTGAAAGATTTGTTGTAAACCGTCTGATACAAGGAATAATTAGAAAAATTGACGGCTCTATTTTAAAATACAAAAGTGACAAATTTTAAACTATTGTATGTCAAGCATTGAACTTAGAGGAGTAATGGTGAATGTGTGTTTTCTTCTCAGTCAAAATTTAATGCTTGAAGTGATGGGATTTCTATCCTATCGATCACTCAAGTCATTGTGCATATCCAGAGTACTAATTAAGGTAACTACACAAGAGATTAGAGAGGTATTCAATATAAATGATTCAAACACTTCCATGGATAAGATTGATTTTTTCAATTAAAGGAAGTTTACCAAGCCCAGAGGAAATACTTTAGAGAAGGGCCCCTCCTGCAATACTTTGGCAAAGTTGGGGGTTCAATTCTGGTAGGTCCTAACACAAAAGAGCCTTTCAAACTTGACTACTTTACTTTGAAGGCTAAATTAGTATATAGGGCTCTGTGCCAAATATGTGGAGATGATGAGCAAGTTGAGATGCCTATTCACTATATGTTAATGGTGGTTAAGATTTTACATCCCCATCTGGCAATAATTTTTTATTTTGCCTCATATCTTGTAGATATGATTCATAAAGGGTTGATGGGTGTCTGAAATACAAATGTGTCTAGACCTTTTGCATGGTATTTACTATTAATGCATGTGTTTTTGTTTAAGGGGGAAGATTAATTTGAGAAGAAAATGGAACTAACAAGATTTAAGGATAGTGAAATCAAGCCTATGCAATTATGGAATGTAGACATGACCTGGGACAATAAAGAGTCCAGCTACATTAATTTTGACAGATATTTTGCTGCCAGACTTAGGACATTGTTGTTAATAGAGGACCCTAGAATTCCTGAAGTATTATCAAAATTCTTGAGACCAAATAAATTTGACCCAGAGCTCAATATAGTGCATAACTAGGGTGATTTCATCCCTTATCCAGTGTCAATAGTATTCATGGTTTATGGTTTTAGGGGGGTGCCAAAAATTTTACCCTACAGAGTACCCCTTAAGATAGGAATGGCAGAGGTCCTGAGACAGATTGGAAGTTTACAGGAAGAAACCCTAACTAGAAGAGGAAAGGGAACAATCTTTCCTACAATTATTGTTGCCCATCAGTTTATCATCACCAAAGGGGGATGGAAACACATGCAATATTTTTTGAAACCATACAATCTAACAACCTCAATTTGTAGGTGTGCTGACCCTGAGGGTATCATTAAGGGCATGTTTAAAGAAAAAACAAAGTGTGTAGTATTGAGTCATCAATTCAACTTCCTGGAAGATATACTCAAAAATGAATTTGACTTGATTATCCAAGAAAAAAAGAAAGAGAAATGGTTGGATTTTAAGAAAAGTCTTGATTTTCTTCACCGTTTCGATGACACATATGATCCTTTAAAGGATTTCCACCCTTGGGCCAAGAAGATTGAATCATTGATGGACATGTTTGAAGAGATGATTTAGGATTTGAGCTAGAAAAGGGATGTCATATTGCAAACAGAGCCAGAGAAGGCTAAAGCATTTTTGGGTAAAGATTTCCCTATTAGACCTAACCCACGAGGAGAATATGTGGTGTACAAGAGAAGGGGATATAGCACTATTTTACTAGCAAGTGGACAAACCAGTGACCCTAAGGGAAAGAGGTCACTAGAGCATAGTGCTCAAAGTCTTCCATCTCCAAAGAGACAAAAGATAGAAGGGGGACAACAACAGCAACATGAACAACTCTATTCTCCCTCCCAATCCCCAATACGCATGGATGAACAAGTTGTAGCTCAGAAATTAATACAAATGGGGAATACTGGACAAATTTATGTCAAAGCTGAAGAATTATAGGAAGGAGTACCTAAAAAGCCCAAGCACACTCAATTGGATCTAACAGTAGCATAATTTTTTGGAAAAGAGCTAGATCCACTAACTCAGCAAACAAGTGACAAATTTCACTCTGATGACAATTTTGTCAAAGAAAGAGCATTCTTGCAGTTCCTGTGGAGGATTCATATTGATGAATTCAAGAGAAAATTCTAGAGGAAACAAGAAGAACAGCCTGCCAGAGGTAAGGAGGAAATTGAGAATGAAATCAAGTAGGAAATCATTTCCAAGTTTGAAAAAATTACTCCTGAGGAAGGAAGAGCACTAGTAAGGAAAGAGGAAGTACTAATACTTCTAGAATGGGACATAGATGATGCTATTATCTTTGATGCTATTAGAAAAGAGACAAAGACTGTTCATGCTACTGAAGTAGAAGTACAACAAGCCTCAAAGGGTGTGAATTTCAGTGAAGATCATGTAGCCTTGGTTATGTGGCAGTTGAGGAAGAGAGACCCCAGAATAGTAGGAGAGGATAATCAAGTTGAGCATTCAGGTAGCCTCCTAGTGCAAAGAGTTGCAGAAATAGGGGTTATTGAGGCAACAGGTATAACTTTGGAATCAGCTAATTTTGGTTTAAGTGTAGCTCAAAAATTAGAAAATGAACTCAGAATCTTGAGTGAGAAATTTGAAAGAGTACTAGGTGCATACAATGAGGATAAAGTAAAATCTATTGAGAAAGACAAGAAGATTACTGAACTGAAAGGTAAAAAATTAGAAAATTTTGTTCCCTAGATAATGATTGCTAAGGAACCTCACCAGCCCTCATCATCAAGCCCATATGTCACTTAACCTCCTTCTCCCATGCCCTCAAGCCCTGTTACTCTAACAGATGTTGAGATTGAAAGAGATAGATTATTGGAGGAAAGGAAGACGCTAGAAGAAGATTCTAAAAGGGACCTTGAAGAATCCTCAGCCTACAAAGAAGTAGAGGAATGGGTAAAACAGAGGCATAGTGATAAAATATACTCTAGTCTCTTAAGATGTGCCAAGGAAGTAAATCTAGCTGATCTTTATTTATTAGGAAAAGGGTCTTTAACATTATTAATGAATATGGTGCAGATAAAGATCAATGGGGTTTGGTCATGGACACTTGGAAAGGAAAAGAATTTGAGGTGAAATATTTTTATTCCATCTCCAAAGAAGAGAACATTATTGATATTGTTTTGACCAGAACTCACAAGTGTCTAAAGCTAATGGCAGACTTGGACATCGAAACAAATATCCTCATCAGGAAAGTGGAAACTTTGAGAAGAGAGTTTTATAAGGATAGGTATGAAATGTACCCCATTATGTTCAAGAAAGATGGTGATTTAAAGAATGAGGCATTATGGTTGAGACAAATAAAAGAAGCAAATAAATGCCCGGACACACTGTATCATTACCTTGGAGGGTACAATTTTATTTGTCCAAACTATAAATATCATTAATAAAGCCAGGGAATTTTTGAGTTCTAGAAAGAAGAAGTTAAGAAGGCGAGTGTGAGCTGGGGTGAGGTTATCATCAAGAAGGATGAAATCCTTGGTTTTAATTAGCTAGGTGGTGAGGTGTACTCTTCTTGGAAGGACAGGTACCCAATTGTTAATCCAGATGAAGGTGTCCAGATGCAGGTGGACAAAGAAGCCCAACAAGATGATTGATTTAGTTAAAGAATAAAGATTATACATCACCAGCAATAGAAACAACAAACTCCAGATGGTTGTATCCCAGCAAATACAAAGAAAATAAAATCACCATGCAACCATAGGACAAAGGATCAGCTAGAGTATATTGTAACAAAAATGATTTTCTTATCCACTTGCTATTTTGTGCTATTGTACTTTGAATTTTGTCTTCTAGCCTAGTCATATGAAGCTTGTTGCATCCTTGATCTTTAAGGATTCCAAGATGACTAGTGTTGGCTATATATAGCAGTTTGTAACATATTGTAAAGGATGGTAAAAATAAGACTGCGAGGCAGACTTCTGAATTGTATCTAGGCCTTGGTTTTGAATCAATTTGAATGTATTGAGATTAGGCTTATATTAATAAAATATAATAGAATCTCCATTTTGATACCAATGATGTCTTTTTTCATTTACTATAAGCTCTTGTATGTTTAATTTGTAAGGCATCTTAAATGTACTGGTTATAAGGTAGCTATGTCGTTATTTTTTATTTTCTTTTGAGGAGAGTTTAAATCTTGCTAATAGTTACAGAGGGTTAGATTTTATGCAAGAATTTGATACAGGGGTGTGAGGGTGAGAAGATATTCTGTAAGGCATTCCATCTGAGGTTTTATCTATATTTCAATTAATTATCCCTAGTGTATGTATGTTTTATTCTTTCTCTATGACCCATGATTAGGCACTGGTCAAAATTTTGATAAGTGGTTGTTATCATCAATCAAATATTAATCAATCTTTATATTTTTGTTACCAAAAGTACACATCTAGATAATTGTATTCAGTGCAATTCATCTCAATGATTCCTTGAAGAGAGAATCAATATGTTAGCCTTCCTAAGCCTAGTGGCTTAAAGAGAAGAAGGATTATGAATCCTTAATCCACTGTCAGACTGGCTGAATGATAGTAGTTTTTTGAAGGTGCACTTGCCTGGGTATGTGGAGCCCTAAGTGTAGAAGGAATTTCATCCTTGTTAATTAGACTTTTCCCTATGAGAATCTAAATTGGGAACTAAAGAGTCTAGCATTCACTGCTATATACTGATTCTGCAAGAAAAAGAGCTAACACACCCAATGTAAATTACTTCAAAGATTTTGGTAGTCAATGTTATATATTACAAGATGATAAAAATGGAAATCTTGACTCCAAAAGTGATGAAGGAATCTTTCAAGGGTATTCCACCAAGAGCAAGGCTTATAAATGTCTCAATAAATCCTCTAACAAAATTGTTGAAAGTGCAAATGTAAAGATAGATGAATTTGCAGAGAAGAATGAAAAGGAAAGCACAAAAGAACCCGAGGACTACAACATATTTTTTTACAATGAAGAACCTGAAACTCTACCTGAGCAACAATGTATAGCTCTCGAGCAATAGATTATTACACCAGAGCATCAAGCTGCAAATACCAAAAATCAAGATATTGCTCAAGATGATGTACCAAGCGATGGAGATAAAAAAGAAGGACAAATTGATGATCAAGCTGATAGATAAAGAATTGAACCTATGCTTGCTAGATATGTCAGAAGGAACCATCCACAGAACCAGATCATTGGAGATAAGAAAGTTGGTATGAGAACCATAAGTAAGTCTCTAAACACAAGATGTCTTATTTGTGATTTTGAACCAAAATATGTCAATGCTGTACTTGATAATGATGAATGTATTAGTGCTATGAATGAGGAAATTGAGAAGATTGAGAAAAACAAGACATGGACACTTGTACTAAGACTAGATGACAAGAATTTCATTGGTACAAAATAGATATTCAGGAATAAACTAAATGAGAATGAAGAAGTCACCAGAAACAAAGCAAGACTAGTATGCAAGGGGTATGCACAAAAAGAAGGGATTGACTATGGAGAAACCTTTGCACCCATTGATAGGCTATAAGGAGTGAGAATATTACTTGTTTATGTTGCATGTAAAAGATTCAAGGAATGTCAAATGGATTTCAAGTCTGCATTCCTACATGGAATACTTGAGGAAGAGGTATACATTGAGAAACCAAAAGGGTTTGTTGATACAGACAAGATGAACATGGTGTGTAGACTACACAAATCCTCCTATGGGTTGAAACAAGCACCCCGAGCCTGGAATGAAAGACTTCATTCCTATCTCATAAGTATTGGATTTGTACGGAACTAGTGAAAATAGTAATCTTTATTTGAAGGAAGATATTGATGCTAACATTTTGATTGCTGAGATATTTGTTGATGACATCATATTTGGAGGCAATGATATCCTATGCAAATCATTTGTAAATGAAATGAGAAAAGAGTTTGAGATGTCTATGTTTGGAGACATCAAGTTCCTTCTTGGTCTACAGGTCATGCAACAAGATGAAGGTATTTTCATTACACAATCCAAATACATCAAAGAAGTGCTAAAAATATTCAAGATGGAAGATTCCAAGCTAGTTGGAACACTGATGGTAACTTGATGTAAGATGAAAAAGGAGGACAAGTCATCAGAGGTAAATCAGACTTTGTACAGATCAATGATTGGAAAACTCATGTATGTTGTACATACTAGACCAGATATTGCACATGCAGTAGGAATAGTTGCAATATTTTCTACTAATCCCAGGGAATCACATATGACTATTGTGAAAAGAATCCTAAGATATCTAAAGAATACCAAGGAATATGGCTTATGGTATAGAAGAGAAGGTAAATTTGAACTTAAGGTCTTTACCAAAGCTGATTGGGTTAGAAATATTGATGACTGAAAGAGCACAACTAGAGGAGCATTCTTTATGGGTGACAGACTTGTCATGTGGATCAACAAGAAGCAAGGATGCATCTCAGTCTAATGCAGAAGTAGAGTATGTTGCTACTGCTGCAAACTACTCAAATATTGCATGGATCAAACAGTTATTGGAAGGTATACATATGAAAATTCTTGAACCAATAATTATCTATTGTGTTAATACCAGTGCAATAAACATTTCCAAGAATCGAGTCATGCATGCTAAGACAAAACATATTGCTATCAAGTATCATTATTTGAGAGAAAAATTTCAAGCAAAGGAGGTGATACTTGAGTATGTGCAATCAAAGGAACAATTAGTTGATATCTTCACCAAGCCACTACCCAAGGATGCATTCGAGTACTTGAGAAAGAGACTAGGGGTGAGACCCTTGTCTACTGGTCAGTAAAATGACTAGAAGGCTGCATCAACCTAAATATTATCAGAATATCATTCATGTTGATGCAAGCATAGAGATGAAATTCAAAGATAAATCTATACACAACAAGGTATTTATCTACATCGAGCACCAGATTTGTTATATTGTTGATGGATTGGAAAATTCAAGGAGTATAGTATAGATAGAAAGAATTGTTTGGCATTACTGTCAAAATATTTGTTTGGAATTGCTGTCAAAGGGAGAGATTATATCCATTATCACCTCAGGGAGAGATTATATCCATCACATTATCCAAAGGGAGAGATGTAACTAGAAAGGGAGAGTACAAACAAAAAAAATTGTTGACAAGAGACATCAAAAGAAAAGAGAATAGTGAAAGGGAGAGAGTTTGACATAGAAAAAGAACACATCACATCAAAAGAAGAAATATTCTACATCTATCCAATAAAGGGATTGAAGACAAAGAGAAAGATGCAAGAATCATATTTAAGCTATATAAGCTTACCGACAACCAAATATTTATATCGGTTATAGCACATAAGATTGGTAGTTTAACGAACTTCAAATATTATATTTCATATTGTATTAGTGATAATATAGTGTGATAATGTAGTGTGTTCCATCAATGCCAAAGGGAGAGATTGATGAACTACAACTGATTGAATGTTTGAAGATGTTAAGTTGATGATCACAGAGACAAGAAAGTTTATGCAAGACATTAAATCAGTAAATGTATTGTATTGTCATTGATGTCAACTTGATATAATTTATATGATCATGGACATATTGCTAAAGACTTCAAAGAAACTGATGAATTAAAGGCTATGCTATCAGTAATGCATATAAGTCGGGTATTCACAACGTGACTATATATACCAATGAAGTGCACACCAACGGATAGAGTAAGAGAGAAAAGTCACAGTGTTACCCAATGAGCAAATGCACAACATTACCGATGAGAAAGTCATAGTGTTGCGCAATGGGAAAAGCACAGTGTAACCCGATGGACAGAATTATAGTGTTTCCCAATGGACGGAGATCCCGAAGACAACTGAAGTCACACCGACAGAATAGTCAGTTGTCATTGACGACTAACTGAAGTATTGAATGACAAAACAAAGAGTTCAGAAATGAGAAAATGCTTAGCTGCTAAGAGATAAAAATAGACTTAACTGATACTTATCATTGTTTTAATTGACAAGATAAAGTTGAAGATAAGTAAAGGATTTAAAGCTTCTCTGACTAGTTGGCAAGAACATCTCTATGAGATAAAACTAGATTTTTTCTTTAAACCTAATTAGCGAGAATTGTGGATCATGCCAAGATCAAGAAAGCCAAGAAACGATGAAATCATGTCTATATAAGAGAAAATATTATTCATTATTAATAAGGGGAGTTACAAGAGAATAGATTTTGAATAGATTCTAAAGAAGAAGAAACTCTTCATTGAGACCTAATGAATCAAGCTGAGGAAAGAGCTAAATTATGCCGACACCGATGAACAATGATACAAAATCAAAGGGAAGAATAGTGTGGAGAAAAGGTATTGAATTAATAATATTGATCAGAAAGGTAATGCACTTACAATATATCTAAAAATATTCAATTCAAGTTGTATATGTGAATAGATCAATTTACTATTTTAGCTTAACCATTGAAGCATCAAGTCTCTTAACCAAGTAGGACTTAAAATTCTTTTGTAATTGAGATACATCCCAAGGAGTATCAAAAAGTTTGGTCATACAAAGTAGCATTGGATATGCCCAATACCTATTGACAGGCCAAGTGAGTTTTTGTTCAAGTATGGTAGCATTAGATTCCAGATACTAAGTGACAAACTATCTATTTAAATCCTCTAGCAAGGTCACACCTAGCAGTGTCTTTGTAACCTTTAACAGGGTTGGCTCTTAAACGAGCTCACTTCAGAAGAGTAAACATTTGGGGTGCCAGTCCCAATGGTTTTCCCTTAACATGGTTTCCATGTGTTAATGTGTCTATGAGTCATTACTTTATTGTTTTGTATTTCACTTAAGTAAATCTAGATTGGTTTGTATACACTAATTATTTATTGTGTTTCAGTAAATAGTAAGACTTCTTATCGATAAACATACAGAAGAAGGTTTTACAAAGCATTCTGACAAGTAGCAAATTGATATAAGTATTCCAAGGCATTCATCTTATAGGACTAAAGATAACTAGAGAAAGATAACTAGATGTATAATTTTTGGTACTAAGTGTAAAGGTTTGATTCAAGAATTAATTTTGAGGCCACTTATTCACCCCCCCTCTCAATTATTACTAACACCCCCCCCCTCAGTTGTCTTGTGGACTGTTATTCCTAACAGTTACCTTATAACTAGTAGATTTAAAATGCCTTACAAGTTAAACATACATGAGCATAAAAAAATACAAGAAGACATCATAGATGTGAAACAGGAAAATCCACTATATTTTATTAATATACTTCTTCTTCAATACATTCAGAAAGACAAAAAGCTTGAAAACTAAAAAAAGGAGAAGTCTTCCTCGCAGTTGTAAATTCACCATCATTTACAATATGTTGCAACTCGCTATATGTAGAGGGCACTATCCATCTTAGAATCCTTAGAGAGAAAGGATGCAACAAGCTTCAGATGGCTAAGCTAAACCTAAAAGTGCTAGAAGATAAAATTACGGTTATAACTTCATTAGGTGAAGAAGAAACACTTGAATACCTAATTTGAAATGATTTCAAATCTTTGGCAGTTGGCACCTTTGTCCACAATTATTCTGGGTAACTTCTTGAGGTTTTTGTGAGACCTAGTGACCACCAATATACAATAACTTACACTAGTCTTGCTGATGATTACCCTCAATGTGTTCATTGATCAGGTGTTAGGTGCCACTTTATTCTTCATGTATCATATCCAAGTCCACGATTGGTGCTTTCTTCTTCTTTGGATTGGTGACATTATCCCACTGTGTAACTTCAGACTTTGAAGACCCTAATTTCTCTGTAATTGTGCCTTCTACCTATCTCATCTGGCATTTTTTTTACATTGACATGTGTAACAAACTTCATAAAGTTTGTCTCTCCTTTAAAAGATTCATCCAAGGTCTTATTAAATATGTCCATATTTGGGACACTGTCATCTCTTACGAATGCCTCTTTAATAGGAAATCGAGTGTCAAACTCATTTCTTCATTCTTCCATTGATTTTATCTTACCATCCTCTCCCTTAATCAGAGGAATAAATCTATTGAAGTTTGCACCAAACATATTAATGCTTGCTTGAATTTGATTAGCTTTACTTTTAAAGAAAGATAATGCTATTCCAATTTTCTCAATAATCTCTCCCACTTGATAAACTATCTCTGGGATATATTTCCTATATCGATGCAAGGCTTCCAATGTTTCAAACAATGATCCCCTACCTGACCAAGTGCCAAAGTATGGGTCCAAAGTTGCAATGTGACTTTTGACCTTTGTCTCTAGGCCAGGTAACTTATTGTAAGCTCTATGCACCAAGTCAACTTTAATTTTCATGACATCAATCTTGTGCTGTGAGATATTCCATAAGGCTTCAAACGCCACTTTATTCTGATCTTTGTCAACTTGATCTGTTCCAAATGGAAAATTTTATGTGGTTTTTTTATGAGAATCCACAATTTTTTTGGTTGGAGTGGGGAGAGCTTTGGGAGCCTCTTCTAACTTCTTATACAAAGTCTCTAATTTATCCTCCAATGCTTTGATCTTAATTAAGAACATATCTCTATCCTTCACCATGACAATTGACTGATCAAAGAGTTTTTTTGTACCTATTTGACATATGTTCTATTTTTGCTTCATTGAGGTATGCAAAGTGGGTGTTAGCATTGGATATCTCTAAATCCAAAGTATTGTGGATAGACGATATAATTTTTTCTTCATCCATGTTTTCTTCAAAACTCACTAGAGATGGCTTCTATGTCCTAGGGGCTAATGAACACATTGCTAAAGTTTGAGATCTGGGGTCATATCCAAAATGTTTTATCAAATCCCCCACTTGAGTATCATAAGACAATTTAGCATTTGGGTATTTTTTGATCTGGTCAATTATGAATGCTGAAGACAAATCCCACCCAGGCTAAATTAACATTCCACTAGATTTTACTAGTTGTCTAGCCTCTTCAGGTGTCATAGTCTTTGTTTCAGGTTCATAAGCTTGCAAGGCTTGTAAGGATTCACTTTATATAGGGCTAGCCTCTATCAATTGCAATTGAGCCCCCACCTCTGGTTGCTTCCTCAAAATCAACTTTTTTTTGAATTCTTTTGTCTTAATGAAGGCATCATCACTGAGGAACTCCTCTTGATGGAATTCTCTCTCATCTTGACACAGTTGCAGGGGTAATTCAATTTCTTCTTGTGTATCCTCTTTTAATTTCTTTCCTTCTCTGATTGTCTTCCTAAGCTGATGGTAATACTGGTTGTCACCACTAATCAAGGCACTTAATTTATTCCTCTTCTTCCCTTGTATCTTTTCTTGAGAAGGTTCCCCTAATTTTATTATATGTTTCTTTCTTGGGGGCTCATTAGTTATCTCAGCCTTAGATACTTGTGTAAGGTCCACTTCCATGCTCTGTTCTGCTACAAGTGACTTATCCACTAGAGGTGGACTATGCACTGAGTAACCTCCCTCACAATCCTCTTCATATTAAGAGGATGAATTTTTTTTAGAGCCTCTTTCCTTGTCCTCAATCAGTCCCTCAAGCTGATTGTACAATGTGTTATAAGACTCAATCATTTTGGTGAGTCTTTGCAAATAGGGCACTCTTGGGAAAAAACCTCCAAAGGGGATCCCTTGCTTTACCATTTGTTTTTCCAAGCCTATCAAGTCTTGGTAATGTTCAACTCCTATTTATTCTTCCCCATCTTCCAA
>MU227300.1:2570806-2597877 GCA_018584345.1 Thuja plicata
ATTAGTCAATTGAACTGATCCTTTCCCTTTGACTCTACAAGGTGTATCATTACCAAATTTAACATATCCACCTTTGCATTGATCTAATGTTTCAAATTTGTCCTTATCACCAGTCATGTGATGTGAAAAATCACTGTCAATAATCCAACGATCACCTTTACACATATAAGAAATTAGTGCAATTTTCTCATCATCATCAGAATCATCTTTCATTACTACATACACTACTTCTATATCATTTTCATTAGATTTCTCAGATTCACTTTTAGAAGCTTCTTCAGCTATATAGAAATATTTATTACCTTTGTCTTTGTAGTCCTTGTACTTTCTGTAGTCTCGGTCATCCTCCTTATACTTTCTATCCCTTCTTTCATCCTTCTCATTCTTGTTAGGGCATCTAGCAGCAATATGAGGAAATTTGTTACAAGAAAAACAAATAATAGGAAGTTTACCTTTGAATTTTCCTTTTCCTCTTGCTAGTCTTCTTGCCATAAGTGCCTCAAGCTCTTCTAGATCATCATCTAAGGTGTCACTGTCACTGTCCACACATTTCTTTCCTTTCTTAGATTTGTTGATGACCAACTATGACTTGAATGCAAATTCAACAGCTTCTGGAGTATAGTTGTCAAAATTTGACATCTCAAATGCAGTAAGTTTGCCTACCAGACTTTCTAGAGTTAAATTGTTATTAGGAGTACATCTCGGTTCTTGAATTGTAGATACTCTAATAGCATAAATAGGAAGAAGTGTTCTCAGTACTTTTCTCATAATAGTATCTTCATCAATGACTCCCTTAGCTCCTCTATTAGCATTTACAACTTCCTTTATCCTATCATAGTATTGCAATATGTTTTCTCCTTCTTGCATTTTCAATCATCAAACTTACCTCTCAAGCTTTCATATTTGGCTCTTAGTACATTCATATCACCTCCATAGATGGTTGTAAGGGCATCCCACATCTGCTTTGTTCTTGTACAATCTTTGATGTCCTCAAATTCATGAAAGTTCAGAGATGATGCAAGTTCCAGCATTTCTTGATTATGTTCATGCTTCTCTCTTATTTGTGCAGCATTCAGAACTTCATTAGGGGCTACATATTCTATTTCAATATGTTGTTTAGCAGAGTCACCAATACCAGCCAGATGAAGTTTCATCAAACTTTTCCATGCAGGAAATTTTTCCTCGTTGATCTTTGGTCCATCCCTTTTATACATCTTGATCTTTTATCTCCAAGTACCTTCAAACTTTTCAAGAGAACACAACTTTGATACCAATTTTTAATATGAATTTAGGATAACTAAGAGGGGGGTGAATCAGTTATCCTCAGGTCTAGATGTGCCCATATAAAACTTTAAATCAACTTCAACAACTTAGATCTTCTCCACCACAATAAATAATAAAAGTGTGCAGTTTACTGTACTAATGAAATAAGCTTGTGGAAACTTAACAGTAAAACACAACAATAACATTCACACATTTTGACACCATGATTTAATGTGGAAACCCAATATGGAAAAAACCACCAGTAACATGCTACAAAAATTTCACTCTTATGAAGTGATGCCCTGTGAGAAGCCAACCCTGTTAAAGGTCACAAAACACACTGTCAAATGTGACCTGGTTAAAGGATTTAATCACCCTACTAGGAGTGACCTTCTTAGAGGACTTAGAACATTCCAATCTGAATGTCACCTTGTTCAAAGGATTTATACAATGACTATTAGGTCAACCTAGTTAAAAGATTTGAACTATTACAATGGCTAGAAAGTAATCAACAGGTGTGATCTGATTCATACAACTTACTTTGCAAATCCAGATCCAGTTTTATCTCTAATGCTAATTCACTGAGTGGCCTCCATTCTCATCTCAAAATTTAGATCTACTTGGAAATCCATCAAGCAATCTCTCTCTGCTTCTCTGTTTAGCCTTCTCTGCTAGGTCTTGCTAATCAGTAAATTAACCATGCAACACTTTGCATTCAACTTATCCTTGCGCTTGGATACATTAACAATAACCACAATAGGTTATATTATACCTCTACATCTAGGTCAGATAAATATTTTTCTGCTTAACCATGATCGTAGATCTTAGGTTAGGTCAGATCCAATGGATCTTTCCATATTTACATTTAATTTAATTCTACAATACATTCATTAATTAACCATTGAATCCATGCACTAATAACAGTTTCATGTGCATGAAATGAATATGGTCCAATCTTAATTAATAATTCATATCCTAATAAAATCAATTATGTCAGCCATAGATCTCAAATCTCATCAATAAACAAAATACTGATGCTCAACATTTCATTGTCTCCCTCGGCATTTCACTGGTGCTCAGCATCATCTTTGCTTTGCTCGGCATCACCTTTCGCTTTGCTCAGTGTTGACTTTGCTTTTCTCGACATTGACCTTCTAGTGAACTGTCAGTGCCAGATAAACAATGTATCACTTTTCCAAAGTGCCAAAGGATCAAGTACCCTAGTTTATACTCATAACTCAACCATTTCCTTGGTCTTCTTGTTATCCCATTCTTTTCAAATCTTCATCAATCAATGGATAAGGTACTCAAACATACAACGATAGTCTCACCAGTTAAGGTTTGACATCAATGATAAAATAACAATTGTCTACATTGTAGCAATCTTTCCAACAAGCTGAATTGACATCCATCTGATATACTTTGAAGTTATTGAATGTTGCATAGGCTAAAAATAACTTTATAGCTTTCAGTATGCTCACAGGGGAAAATGTATCAAAATAGTCAATTCCTTCTCTTTGCGCATATCCTTTACATACCAATCTTGCTTTATTTCTTATCACTGTTCCATCTTCATTCATTTTGTTTTTGAATATCCACTTAGTTCCAATCACGTTCTTGTCACAAGGTCTAGGGACCAATTCCCATGTGTCATTCTTCATTATTTGATCTAATTCTTCTTGCATTGCACTTTGCCAATCTGAACCACTACATGCATCTTCAACACTTAAGGGTTCAATATGTGAAATTAAGCATACCTCTTCATCAATGGTTGAACCTTTTTCTCTAGATCTTTTCAATAATTTACTGCTCTGATCTCCAATGATATTTTCTTTAGAGTGGTATTTAGATGTGTATTTTGAGATTTTAGGTGTGACACTCTCATCTGTAATTCTTCTTGACTTGGTTCAAAGTTATTGCATGATACATCAATAAAATCAAAAATTTCTTCAATAATTGTATCTTTATTGATTGGTCTAGGTTCATCTTCAATTATAGGTGCATATTCATAATATGTCTCTTGAATCATGAACTTCTCATCAATCTTCACATGTGCAGTCTCAATGATTTTCTTCAACCTCAAATTGAAACATCTATAAGATTTTCTCTTAGTAGAGTAACCAAGAAAAATACCTTCATCGCTTCTAGCATCAAATTCACCAAATCCATCATCTCTCTTGATGTAGCACTTGCTTCCAAAGATTCTAAAGTACTTTACTGTAGGTATATTCCTAAACCAAAGTTCATAAGGTGTTTTGTCTGCGCCTATTCTTAGTTGAATTTTGTTAATAGTCTTAGTCTTAGTTGAATTAGAAGATCTATAGGAAATCTTTCACTGCCCCTATCTATTCCCAACACCCTACACAACCCATAAGAAATATAATTCATATAAAAGATCAAATCCTTATAAAAATATGGTGCAACATAATTTGGCAGGGAAGCTATGTAATTTCTATTTGATCTAGGTACATGAGCCTAGATCAATCTGCTGACAATGGTAGCCTCCCTGACTTAATTATTTGGTAACTTGGTTAAATCAATCTCTATGGTATAGGAATGGTAAATATCAAAGGCCTTCATGAAAGATGCCCTATCCAAAGTGACTAAAGTTGTCCCATATCTTTTCTTGATAGTCCTAGAAAGAGAATCACACTTTCTAGCTAGCTCAATTAACAGGTCTACATCTACGAAGATGTTTGGGATGATCAACTTAGCCAAACCTAACGTCTAAGGGTTTGATATGGGAATTGTCTTGTGCCCATTACTATAAAAGTAATTCAATAAATGATATCCAAAAACCCCAGGAGTATTTGGATCTCTACAGTTGGACAAATCATCAGAGAAAATTTCATTGTTTACCTTTTTGTTTTGGTTTGTCCCAGGTAGCAAAGCCATGAATTCCTCAGAGTAGTTTCTTTTCACTTTCTACTCCTCTTTTGTATCTCTACTTCCTCCACTAGTTGAAGCCCCGCTCATTCTTTCTTGGCTCATCTTTGCTGATATTTATAGAAAAACTCCACTCTCAAACACAAACTTTTCCTTATAATTCGCTCTAAAACTCAAGTAATTATTTGTTTCTGAAAACTCTGAAACTTACGCCATTTATTAGCTTTGTACTCTTAAAACTTTGGTAAAATGAAATGTACAAGGTCTGCACTTATTTATCACTAAGAATTCAATGCACCAGTCTAGTCGAGGACCTGGAAACTGTTACTCAGTCACTTCTGTCATAACTCTGCATGCCTTGACATCAATTTTTTTCCTAGCCATGCTGCCTGAAGTTGACAGGTAATCAAATTAGAATAACCCATTTGGAAAAGTCATGAGTTCTTTTTTCAATTTTTAAAACCTTATTAGACTAGTGGTAGATACCTTAAGTAGAATAGCCCTTACTGTACAAGAGATACACCTACAGAGCATGGGTATTGAGAGCTTCAAAGACCAATATGCAGAAGATGGAGGCTTTGTAGACATCTATAAGGTATGTCAATAGTTCAAGAATAATTTTCATAGTGAATTCTCTGAATATACTTTCCAAAGTGATATGTTATTTAAAGGAATTCAATAATGTATTCCTAGAGGGTCTATTAGAGAAAATCTTATACAAGAGAAGCACAATTGTGCACTTAGTGGGCATTTTGGTGTCAATAAGACCCAAGAGTTAGTGCAGAGGTTTTACTTTTGGCCTAAAATGAATTTGGACATTAGTAAGTATGTAGAAAGTTGTGTGGTGTGTCAGAAAAAAAAGGGTACATCTTCAAATGTAGGCCTTTACCAACCTCTTCCCATCCCAAGAATACCATGGGAATGCTTGAGCATGGATTTTCTTGTGGGAATTCTAAAGACCAAATAGGGTATGGATAAAATTTATGTTATTATAGATAGATTCAGTAAGATGGTACAATTTGTTCCATTCAAAACAGTGCATGATGCAAGTCAATTAGCTCACCTATTCTTCAAAGAGGTAGTTAGAACTCATGTATTACCATTGAGCATAGTGTCAGACAGAGACACAAAGTTCATGAGCCATTTTTGGAAGATACTATGGCAAAAGATAGGAACCAATTTATCTTTTGGGTCTGCATATCACCCTCAGGCTGATGGTCAAATTGAGGTAGTAAACAAGAGTCTAGGTAACCTCCTAAGGTGCCTAACTAAGGAGTATGGTCAACCTTGGGACCAACTCATTGGATATGAAGAGTATGCCTATAATGATACTATGAATATGACTACTGGTAAGAGTCCTTTTGAGATAGTTTATGGAATACACCCTAGAGGCATATTTGATCTCAGAGATCTAAAGGATGGAGGCAAGGGCAGTGGCTATTGGTGCAAGGAACCTCCCTATTTGATGTTTTGATGTTTTTTAGGGTTGGATTAGGAGTTTGTGTGAGTGGTAGAATAATTTACACAAGGTTGGAAGCTATGTTAGTCTAACTTCATGTTTGTAAGGGCTTTAGCGCTCATTAGGGGTTTTGGGTCTTTTTGACTTCAAATTGTGGAAACTTTCCATTTTAGTATGACATGGGTTGGAGGTATGTTTTTGGACCCTACATATCCTATTTAGGGTCTTAGGATCCAACTTCAATCATTGAGTTGACATAGAAAGGAAAAATGCTTCAAAATGCGAAAAGTTGCCTGCAACTTTGAAAGTTGCTCGAGCAACTTTTGCAAGAAATGGAAAAATATAGTTAAACTTATTTGTAACTATCCATGCTTGGTCTATGAGCATGTAATAAATTTTTGGATAGGTTTAATGAGATTTTGGATTGAGACACTTATTTCCGACACCATTGTATGGATGACTGTATCCTCTTTTATGTAATTTGCACTGTGTCTTTGCTTCAGTACAATCCTATATAGATTGGCATAGGTGATCAAGGTCCATGTTAGTGTAGTTTTTAATTTCAGATTTCATATTCAATAGGTAGTTTATTTTTAAGTTCAGTAGAAGTTAAGTTGTGCATTTTTGAAGGTCACTGGTCTGACAGAGAAAAAAATAGTGTTACCTTTTTAAGAATGGCTCTAACCTATTTTTCCTCTGGAAGATGTGTCTGAAACCATGGGGAAATTAGGGTTAGGTTTTGTAGATAGGTTTTTAGGTTTATTTTTGGTTGTCTCTTTGGATTTCATAGGCAAAAGATGAAGCCCTATGGCTAACTGGTGAAACCAGGTGAGCCAGGACAGGGAGAAGATCAAATTTGTTTGAGCACCCAAGACCTTTTGGGGAAGACTTAGTGGAATTTATAGATGCATTAGATAGTCTCCTAAAATGATTCAATGGTTGGAGGTGAATCAGTGATTAGAGACGAGATTTACAATTTTTCATGTTCACTGATCTAGAGGCCTAATTAATAGGCTATAATCTAGGGCCTGCAAGAAAGTAGAGTTTTGGCTACCATCAGAGGTTAGGGCTTTGGATTATAATGGGGTTGAATGATTTATTGGAGATTTTAAAGTTTTTTTATGGGGTCATTTGGGGATTTTGGAAGCAATAGGACAAAATCGGTGAAAATATACCTACAAGGAGTGGAGCAATTAGCCCTCCTAGTGAGTTAAAGACCAATTGGATTGGTGGAGCATCTTGGAGTGTTGGGATGGATGTAGAATGACTAGGAAAGGGTAAAAAAGTGTATGAATAACCTTAGTGAGTGTGTGGGAAGATCCTTGGTAGAGGATTAGAAATCTATGTCTAGTTGTAGAGAAGGAAACTAAGCTTTTGGTTAACTAGTTGGACTAGTTAAGCTTAGAAATCTTGGAGTCTTCCAAGAACCAAATATACCTTGGAGGAGAAGTTGGTGGAGAGGGTCTAGGAGATCCTAATTAGTGGAATATCCAATAAAGAACAACCATTGGATGGTTGGTTTTGTCGAATAACCACCTAGAGGAGAGGAAAGGCACTAGATTGTCAAACCCTCTGCATCAGTTATGCAGAAAATTTTGCACATTCTATGCAAGAAGTGCATGAGACAATAAGGAAGACATTAACTTAAAATAAAGAGAAAATAAAGATCAAGGTGGATGAAAGAAAAAGGGATGTACAATTCCAATTTGGGGATCTAGTGATGGTCCATCTCAAAAAGGCAATATTTCAGATTGGAGTGCCTCATAAGTTACAGATGAGAAGATTTGGCATGTGTACCATTCTTCCAAATATGGCACTAATGCATACAAAGTGGAACTTCCAGAGGATATTGGTTTATATCCCATGTTTAATGTAGTATACTTGGTCTTATAAAAAGGACCAATCCTAGATTTGGATCAGAGTTTAACTGAGGTCATACAGGAGGTGGAGGAACTCAACTTACCATCAACACCATCCAAGAAAGTAGACCAAATATTGGATTCAAGAGTCTACAAATAGACTAGGAAGAAAGAGTACAAAGAACATATAGTTAAGTGGCATGGACAAAAAGATGCATATGCTACATGGATTAGCAAGACAAATCTCAAAAAATTGGGCATTGATACCAACTTGCTCAATCCAAGGGTGGATTGAATCTTTCTATTTGGGGAGGATGGTATAGGAGCACCTAGGCTAAATCTAGTCCCTATGTTTTTGTAGTGGCTTGTAGTTACCCTAGCCAAGTTAGTGGTTTTATTTCTAACCTTAGAAGGTCTTTCATGTTTGTACCTAGTTGGATTAGACTAGGATCAGTCCAACTAGTTGTTTAAGGTTTTGAGTATTTTAGTGCATTTTAGCCTAAATTGGGAATTGGTGGTCAAAAATCCTAGAAGGATTGGAATAGATTAAATTTGTCACTAAGAAGGCCTTTATGATGTTTTTAAATCATACCATGATGATTGGAGGTCATAAAACCAAGTTTTAACAAAAGATGTAAAAGTTGCTAAAAAGTTGCTTGACAACTTTTGCAACTTTGCAATGTTGTCCGACAAAATTGTCAAGTTTGATTCCTTTCACTGAGTGGGAAATTTAGTTAATAGTGGTGGCCTAAAAATATGGAGAATTCATATTTAGATACCATGATGCCCATTTCCCAAGGTATTGGTGTGATGACATGTAACTGATTGAATGTTTGATAATGTCAAGTTGAAGATAATCCAAGGCATTAAATCAGTTAATGGTTTGTATTGTCATTGATGTCAACTTGATATTTTTTGTATGGTCATGTACATAATGAAAAAGAATTCATAGAATCAATGGAACAAAGGTTATGCTTTCAGAAATGCATAAAACTCAAGTATTCACTAAGTGACAGACAACACTGACGGAGTGCACACCATCGGCAAAGGCAAAGAAGAAAAGTCATAGTGATACCCGACGAGTAGAAGATAGTGTTTCCCGATGAAGCAAAACCACTGGATGCCCGATGAACTAAAAATAGAGTTTCCCGAAGAGTAAAAATCCAATGATGCCCAACGGACGGAGATCCCAAAGCTAACTGGAGTCACACCAATAGAACTATCAGTTGTCATGGACAACTAACTGCAAAGGTGACTGACGGAATAGAGAGTTCAGAAAATGACAAAATATCTAGCTGGCAAGAGCTAAAGATAGACTTAACTAGATGTTTTCTTTTTTTTATTCTACCAGAGTTAAGTGATTGATTTAAAGAAGATTTGTACAGTTGGCAAGAAGATAACTATGAGATAAATCAGGAGTTATGCTTTAAATCAAATTGAATGGATTATTTTTCACGCCAAGAATAAAGAATCAAGAAACAATGAATATTGTGTCTGTATAAGAGACAAGCTTAATTCATTTTCAAAAGGCATGAAAAGGGGATTAAGGGGAGTGAATAGAAAGAGGATGCTGAAGAGAAACTAATGAAGAATATCTTCATACATTCCTGATCAATCAAGCTGAAGGATAGCTAAAGAATTCTACAGATACTGACAAATAGTGAAGCACAACATCATAGAGAAGAAAGTGTGGAGCACAAAGAATTGAATTGATACATTGATCAGAGAGGTAATGTACATAAATTGATCTGAAAATCTGCAATTCAAAGTTGCATCATGAACATGTCATAGTGTTTTAGTTTAACCATTCAAGAATCAAGTCTCTTAACAGAGCAAGACTTAACAATCTTCTATATATTGAGGTACATCCCAAGGAGTGCCAAAAAGGTTGATTCATGAAAGTAGCATTGGACTTGCCCGATACCTTTTGATAGTCTAGGAAGAAGGCTGATTCAAGGATGGTAGAAATAGATGCCTGATACGAAGTGAAAACCTCTATGTATAAAATCCTCTAACAAGGTTGCACTTAATAGTGTGTTTGTAACCTTTAACAGGGTTGGCTCCTAACAGGGCTCACTTCAGAAGAGTGAAAATTTGGGGTACAGGTCCCAGCGGTTTTTTCCTTAATAGGGTTTCCACGTTAAAAATTCATGTGTTATGTGTGTATGATTCATTTATTTATTGTTTTGTATCTGACATAGTTAATACTGGATTGATTGGTATACTCTTCTTATTTACTAAGTTTCGGTAAATAGTTATACTACTTATCAGTAATCAAGAAAGAATAAGGAAAGATAAAGAACATCGACAAACAGTTAATCATTACTAGTATTTCATGGCATGTAGCTTGTAGGGACATAATAGGCTGAGGTTTATTGATTGGTGGTTAATGTTTAAAGGATAAATTTTTGAGGCCACTGATTTAGCCCCCCTCTCAGTTATTACTAACATGGTGATGTAATGCAAGTTCTTGAATAGTTGAAGCTCTCTATTTTTTTGGTTGCATAAGCAGTCTACCAGTTTTATGTTTAAGCATTGTGAGATGGATTTAATAGTATGAGGTAGTGTTAGATTGGGATAGTAGAGCTAGTTTAGAGTAAGTTTTTTTTCAGTGTGCAAGTTTCTGTTTGTTCATTAGAGTAGAGTTGTAAATTATTTTGTAAGTAGACTAGTTGCAGGAATTCATAGGGTGGTTTTGAGTAAAATGACTCCTCCATAATTCTCCATCGTGAATTTCATCATGGAATGGGTAAATTTGGAAGGAGAGCCTCTGTATGTAATTTATTTAGAAGGAGAGAGTCACAAAAAATGTTTTTCTAATTTTCATGGAAAGCCCTAGGCAAGATTGGAGTACCTGGCTAGGAGATTGCTAGTATTAACTTGTGTTTGATTGTAGGGAAATTGTGACTTGTGGGAAACCAAGCATGGTTTTGGAAACCTAGGGGATATACATACACCTCCTAGAAAGGATAAGACTTCACAAATCAATTTTCATACATTTTCAAGCATAAGTAATCTGACTCCACTGTTTTAGCCCAATTCGCCCTAGTTGTCCTTAATTCTAGGAATCCAGTGTAGGAACACCCTAGGAAACTAAGACCTAAAAAATCCTTTGAGTATTAGAAAAGGGTATTAGGATCCCTACTTTTTTTTGGGGGTTGTTTAGGGTTATTTTGCAAGAATTGGGAAAAACCTATCAGATAGGGCTAGTAGAGGGACTAGGCCTAAAAGACAAATTTGAAGGTGAATTAGGAGATCATTTGGAATAGTTGTGATACCTTGTCACAAATGGGATCATGTGGAGTCTAGGAAGTTTTTAAACATGGGGAATGTCCTTGTAAACACTTGTGGAATTGAAAGGATAAAAATGCACTTGGAGTCATCCAATGAAGAGTGAAGAGTTGAAGTAATTAATGTTAGTGATCCCTCAAGGTGAAGCACAAAGAGACTAACTCTTGGAATTAAGTTAGGATAGTCTCGGGTGAGAAGAGAAAAGACTATTGGGGTCCTAGAAGTGAGCTTAGGATCTAGGGAAGGCTAGGGAAACTAAAGTTGTAGATAAGTGATTGTGCAAGCACACCTTGGAGCATCTCTATCAACCTCCTTGTTTTTGGGTATGTTGAGAGCCTCCTTGTTTCAGACTAGAACTTTGAGTGTTTGGACCAGGACGAACATGTTCAACACTTGGACCAACACTACAATTTTGAGCAGCTGGGTTAGCACCACCTAGTGGATGTTGTTGTTGTGTCCCAGTAGTAACAGGCATAGAACTACTTTCAATAGTATTACTAGTAGTATGCAAGAAATCTATCCTCATTTTTGTATCAGCATTAGTAGCTTCTAACTCCAAATTTTCTAGCTGGTTGGCTAAATCTTCTTTGGATTTTATGGCTGGCTCAAGTTCTATGTCAACTTGAGACATTCCTGTTGTGGTAGCTTTGTTTTTCTTAGGCTCATTAATAATAATGCCAACAATTTTTTGCTTACCTTTGTCTGAGACATCTTTATTTCTTGTTTTGATCTTTGCATTCTTCTCAATCTCATGTGGGTGCCATTGTCTCATGACGGGTCCTTTTCCTTCAAACTCATCTTTGCTAGAGTTTTCTTTTTTATTAGCATCTTATTTTCTCAAGGCTTCAAGGTCACCAAATAAATCTGTGTCTAGACCTTTAACCTCATTTAGGATTTCAGCCTTATGCTCATTTCTTCTTGTCTCTACCAAGATTTCTTCTCTCTTAGTTAAAAATTCATAGAACTCTTATTCACGCCTTTTCCTTTCATCTTCTATCTCTGATTCTTGTTCATGTTTATTTCTTCTCAAGGATAGAACCTCCTCTCTCAAATTTTTAAAATCATAAGATGTTGTTTCAGCAACAGATGTCTCTCCTGGTTGTTCTAGTGTTTCTTCTGCAGGGGAGAATCCTAAATCTGCCATCTCTCCCTCTCTAAAAGGATCCAAAGGTACATCAGCTCCAAAAGGATCTATGGGCCTTGATTGTTCTGCACTCTCTAACAAAGATGACCTTCTCTCAGGGACATGGGTCTCCATGCTCCCCTTTGAAATATTGGGAGAATTATGATTTGATCCACCACTCTTGGACCACTATCTCCTTCCAAGTGTATCGAGCTCTTCTCCTATATCTTTTTCAGGATTATCTCTAAAATAAGACCTAGTGTTTCTTTGCCAACTCATTTCAAGATCAGACGATAATTTTTAGTATTTCAATATGCAAATCACACTAGAATGCATAGAGTTAGAGTCACCACCCACAACTACTATAGGAAAATATTAATAAACTGACCAAAAAATGGACTATAAACAATTAGTCATTATAGACTTTACAAAAATCCACTCCTCCATAGTAGAGTCGCCAATTTTTTAGAGATTTTTCTTGCATAATCTAAATATAGCATCAATGCTTGACTCTTAGATTCCCAAATCTTGAATCATACAAGTAAAAGTCTAATTAATGAGGATTAATCCTCCTTCTTTGAGATCCAGACTCAGGTGGGTGTACCTTTTATAGATTACTGCTTTTAAGTAACTTTAACAAAGGATCAAAGGATACACTAATTTACTTCTTTCCTTTTACTACAACAACTGATAGCACATCTTACAAATGACTATGATCAGTTTAATGCAGAGCTTAACAAGCCAGACCATGAACTTGACAAGGGAAAATAACAGTGAAACAAGGATTCTCATCCTTCTTCTTTTTAGATTTCTTGACTCAGGAAGGCTAACCTAATGATTCTCTCTCGAAGGAATCAACAAAATATATTGTATTCTTCAATACAATTGATTAAGCATATATGTTATTAATAACAGAAATGTAAAAGATTGTTTATATTTGAGATTGATGATGATAACTACTTATCAAAACTTAGACTAGTGCATAATCTTGGGAAAAGAGTCAATTTCAACATACATTCACAAAAACTAATTAATTGAAACACATAAAATGCCTTACAAAATATCTTCTTATTCCCACACCCATGTATCAAATTCTTACACTAATATCTAGCCCTCTAGAACCACTCATTAGATTTACTCCCTCCTTGAAAGAAACTTACAAATAATCACACAGTTACCTTATAACCAGTATGTTTAAAATGCCTTAAAGATTAAATATACAAGAGAATAAAAAAAATACAAGAGGACATCATAGATGTGAAACAGGAAACTCCACTATATTTTATTAATATACTTCTTCTTCAATACATTCAAAAAGACAAAAATCTTGAAAACTAAACACAAATAAGAAGGTTGCCTCACAGTTGTAAATTCACCATCTTTTACAATATGTTACAACTCGCTATATATGGAGAGCACTAGCCATATTTGAATCCTTAGAGAGAAAGCATGCAACAAGCTTTAGATGGCTAGGCTAAACCTAAAAGTACCAGAAGACAAAATTACAGTTACAGCTTCAGTCGGTACAGAAGAAACACTTGAGTATCTGATTTGAAATAATTTCAAATCTCTGGCAGTTGGCACCTTTGTCCACATATATTCTGGCTAACTTCTTGAGCTTTTTGTGAGACCTAGTAACCACCAATATAGGCTAACTTACACTAGTCTTGCTGATCATTACCCTCCATGTGCTCATTGATCAGGTGCCAGGTGCCACTTTATTCTTCATCTATCATATCCAAGTCCACAATTGGTGCTTTCTTTTTCTTTGGATTAATGATATTATCCCACTGTGTAACTTTAGCCTCTGAAGGCCAATTAAAACCCTAAATTCTCTATAAATGTGTCTTCTATCTATCCCATCTAGAATCTATTATGACCTTGACATTTGTAACAAACTTCATGACGTTTTTCTCTCCTTTAAAAGGTTCATCCCAGGTCTTATTGACTTTGTCCATTTCCAGGATATTGTTATCTCTTACGAATGCCTCTTTAATAGGAAATAGTGTGTCAAAATCATTTGTCCATTCTTCCACTGATTTGATCTTACCATCCTCTCCCTTAATTGGAGGAATAAATCTGTTGAAGTCTGGACCAGACATATTAATCCTTGCTTGAATTTGATTAGCTTTACCTTTGAAGAAAGATAATGATGTTCCAATTTTATCAATCATCTCTCCCACTTGAAAAACTATCTATGGGATATCTATCATATGTAGATGCAAGGATTCCAACCTTTCAAACAATGATCCCTTGCCTAACCAAGTGCCAAAGTATAGGTCCAAAGTTGCAATGTCACTTTTGACCCCTGTCTCTAGGCCAGGAGCTTATTATAGGCCTTGTACACCAAGTCAACTTTACTTTTTAGGACATCAATCATGTGCTACAAGATTTTCCATAAGACTTCCAAAGCCACTTTATTCTTCTCTTTTTCATCTTGATCTGTTCCAATTGGAAAACCTTTTGTGGTTTCTGTCTAAGAATCCACAATTTCTTTGGGTGGAGTGGGGATAGATTTGGGAGCCTCTTCTAACTTCTTATTCAAAGTTTCTACTTTCCCCTCCAATGCTTTGATCTTAATTAAGAACACATCTCTATCCTTCACCATGACAATTGACTGATCAAAGAGTTTTTTTGTACCTATTTGACATCTACTCTATTTTTGCTTCATTGAAGTATGAAAAGTGGGTGACAGCCTTGGAGATCTCTAAATCCAAATTATTGTGGATAGATGATATAATTTTTTCTCCATCCATTTTTTATTTAAAACTCACTAGAGATGGCTTCTATGTCATAGGAGCTAATGACCACATTGCTAAAGTTTGAGATCTGGGGTCATATCCACAACCTTTTATCATTTCCTCCACTTGAGTCTCAGAAGACAATTTAGCATTTGGCTATTTTTTGATCCAGTCAATTATGAATGTTGAAGCCAAATCCCACCTAGGCACAAGTAGCATTCCACTATATTTTACTAGTTGTCTAGCCTCTTTAGGTGTCATGGTCTCTGTTTCAGGGTCATAAGCTTGCAGGGATTGTAAGGCTTCACTTTGTACAAGGACAACCTCTATCAATTGCAATTTAGCCCCCACCTCTGGTTGGTTCCTCCAAATCAATTTTGTTTTTGAATTATTTTATCTTAATGAAGGCATCATCACTGAGGAACTCCTCTTGATGGAATTCTCTCTCATCTTGACACAGCTGCAGTGGTAATTCAATTTATTCTTGTGTATCATATTTTATTTTCTTTCCTTCTCTAATTGTCTTCCTAAGTTGATGGTAATACCGGTTGTCACCACTAGTCAGTGCACTTAATTTATCCCTCTTCTTCTCTTGTATCTTTTCTTGAGAAGGTTCCCTTGATTCTATTCTATGTTTCTTTCTTGGGGGCTCATTAGTTATCCTAGCCTCAGGTACTTATGTAACATCCACTTCCATGCTCTGTTCTGCTACAAGTGGCTGATCTACTGGAGGAGGACTGTGTACTGAGTAACCTTCCTCACTATTCTCTTAATATTTTGAGGATGAATGTTTTTCAGGGCCTCTTTCCTTTTCCTAAATCAGTCCCTCAAGCTGATTATACAATGTGTTATAAGACTAAATCATTTTGGTGAGTCTTTGCAAATAGGGTAATCTTGGGAATAAAACCTCCAAAGGAGATCCCTTTCTTTATCATTTGTTTTTCCAAGCCTATAAAGTATTGGTACTGTTCAAATCCTCTTGCTGCTTCCCCATCTTCCAAGAAATTCCTAATTAGATCTTCTTCAACACATTCCTCGTGCTCCTTGATAGCAGTTATACTTGAAGTCAACAACTTCTTTACACTCTTGATAAAGCCTTCTAGGTCTACATATCTTTATAAGCTCATGCTCATTCTATACTGACCCAACCACTTATTCATTTCATTTTATGGCTCTTTTCCCAATTTTAAAGTTATAAATTTTGAATGCCTGGGTGTGAAAGAACCCTTCCTATGGGGAGCCAAGTACTCTTTATCTTTCCACATCAGCTACCGGATAAACTCCATTACATATATTCTTGGAGGCACATACTGTGGAAGTATATGTGGGTGTTGGAATCATCTGTAGACCCTAATTAGAGTAAAGGTTCCCACATAGTAAAAATATCCCTAGTTATGATCTCCTGCCTACTTATCCACATAGTAGCAAGGGCTGTGAATTTGAAGCACCTTGATAAGCAGCCTTGTCACATTTAGATGTAGCAAACCTAAAATTGGATATGCAATCCAGTTCTGAAAACCAAAAAACTCATTTTCATTTGAATTATAATTCTTAACCCTAAGCGAGAGTTGTACAGGGTTTGGTTGGCCATGGAACTTCATCCTTGGTCTGAGATTTTGTGTGTCCATGTTGTTGATGTTAAAGTAAAAAATTAAATGGATTAAAATAGAAAAATGCATGAACTTGGGGTTTTCTCTCTTGTGGATATCTATGAGCCCTTGTTGTATCTTATCAATAACATACTGGATGTAGTAAAAGTCAGTATTGGCATGTGAATTCTCAAAGTACAAGATGATCATCATAATATCTGTAGGAAACCTGTCACTACCCCCATTTATTCCCAACACCCTTTACAACCCATAAGAAATATACCTCATATAAAATCTCAAATCCTTATAAAAATATGGTGCAGCAAAATTTGGCAGGGCAGCTATGCAATTTCTATTTGATCTAGGCAAATGAGCCTGGATCAATCTGCTGACAATGGTAGCCTTCCTGACATACTTATTCGGTAACTTAGTTAAATCAATATTTGTGGTACAGGGATGGTAAATATCAAAGGCCTTCATAAAAGATTCCCTATCCAAAGGAACTAAATCTGTCCCATATTTTTTCTTGATACTCCTAGAAAGAGAATCATACTTTCTAGCTAGCTCAATTAATAGGTCTACATCTCCGAAGATGTCTGGGACAATCAGCTTCGCCAGACCTAACATCTAAGGGTTTGATATGGGAATTGGCTTTTCCCTATTACTATAGAAGTAATTGAATAAATGATATCCAAAAACCCCAGTAGTATTTGGATCTCTACAATTTTGACAAATCATTAGAGAAAAGTTCATTATTTACCTTTTTGTTTTGGTTTGTCCTAGGTATCAAAGCCATGAATTCCTCAGAGTAATTTCTTTTCACTTTCTGCTTCTCTTCTATATCTGTACTTCCTCTACTAGTTGAAGCCCCATTTGTTCCTTCTTGGCTCATCTTTGCTGATCTTTACAGAAAACATCTTCCCTCAAACACAAACTTTTCCTTATAATTCTCTCTGAAACTCAAACAATTCTTTGCTTCTAAAAATTATGAAACTTATCCCATTTCTTAGCTTTGCACTCCAAAAACTTTTGTAAACTAAAATGTACAAGGGCTGCACTTATTTATCATTGAGAATTCAATGCATCAGTCTAGTCGACGACCTGGAAACCATTACTCAATCACTTCTGTCATAGCTCTGTGTGCCTCAACATCAATTTTTTCCTAGCCGGGGCGCTTGAAGTTGACAAGTAATCAAATTTAAATAGCCCAATTTGAAAAGCCATGAGTTATTTTTCAGTTTTTAAAACCTTATTATACTTGAAAAGGCTTTAAACTCAATGTGATTGGCTTTTTTTTCTTATTTTTCATAGCTTAGCATATTTCTTCCATCCTGTCAGAACTTTCCTCTTTAATAGGCCAACCTTTTTACCTTATATAACGAGAACAAACCCTTACAATTTTACCTTACTCTTACCACAGTCTATTTAGAGATTGCGCAACTATGTTATCTCTAAGTCTCTGAATATTTCTCTTAACCCAAGTTTCATACTGGGGATCTAGCGCAAACCACATGATGGGATTTGTATCTACGGATTATGTTGAGTCGCTAGATGGTTTTATTAACCCTTTCTTTGTTCAGAGATTACGCTACTATGAAAAAAGAATAACCCTATTTTAACCATGAGTCTATTTGGAGATATAGTGACTAACTAAGTCTCTTAATCGCTGATCATTTAAACTAACCATGGATCTACTATGATATTATACGCACACCGCTAGATTTGAGTCATGTCAATGGTTTAGATTTCTCTTGGCAACTCATCTCTTAGCTTAACTTAACCTTAAGTCATTCGGAGATCATGTGATTGAGAAAACTTGAAATCACTAAATGTTTCACTTTACCCTGAGTTTATTCTGAGATCACACACGGACCACACGATTAGATCTTGATCTATGCCTTACACTGAGTGTTTGAATAATTTTCTACTTTCTCAATTTGTCTTGAGATTACGCAGGCACCCTTGATCTTCCTTTTAATCTACGACCTGCACTAAATCTCCCAATCTTTTGCCTTAACTCCAATTTGTTACAAGATCACGCGACTAAAGGCTATCTCTGAGTTGCTAGATAATTTGATCAACCTTGGGTTTATTCTAAGATTTCATGAACATCATATATCTCTTAGCCACATACACACATGTCTACATCTTAGCCATTATCTCTTGATTTCTTAATAATTTATGACCTCTTGACTTCTTCTAGCAATTAAGTGCCAGCCAAAAGATTTGATCTTCGTCAATGGTTCGGATTCATCTGCAGAAAAATTAAAGTGGCTTTGACTTAACCATGGCTAAGCATAGTTTATTTGGAGATTCATTGAAAAAATGAATCTCTAAGTGGCTGAATAAATCTTCTAACTTGGGTTCTGTTTGGAGATCACTTGCCAACCCTTAGATGTTTTCTCAATCAACGATCAGTGTTAAGTCTCACAAACTTTCTGTACTTTATCCATTCTTCCTAAGATTATATGGTAGCCCTTGATTATTCTTCAATCCAATAGTCTGCGCTGAATCTCAAGACTTTTCACTTAACTACAGTTTCATTCCAAGATTAAATGCCATCGACACGATCAACATACCATCTACAGTTCTTGCTAGATCTCCATACATTTCATGACATCATCAATTCATTGTGAGACTAAGCGCCAAACACTCATCTTGATCTACGATCCTTGCCAAGTCTCACAATCTTCTTGTACTTGATCAATTCTTAGTGAGATTATGCGCCAACCATATGATCATATTTTAAAAGGATCCCGATGAACGGCCTGTGGATGATCTCAGAAAGGAAAAAGCATATTCCATATCATTTGGAGATTAAGAGATAAAGATATTTCATGAGATAAAATAATATTCCTTGGCTACGCACATGATGAAAAAGGATTTTAAGTGGCTTGGAAAAGTAACACAAAATTAGAACAAGTCTTGAAGGTCTAGGGTTTTAAACACATTTCTTTTACAAGAGACCTAGGGTTTAGGGTTTTTCACCATTTTTGCACTCCATTTCTTTGAAATCAACACTTGCAAAAAAATTGATGATACACTTGAACAAACATTGACATTTTTAGGCAAAATTTACACTGGGAACCCAAATTTTTTAGAAAGACTCAGAAAACTAGAAATATATCGAACAAAACTCATAGCCAACCACCATCAGCACAACATTGTTAATTAAGGTTCCCACTTCCTTGCAAACAAAAGTGAGAACTTCGTCTGGTATCATGCCTAAAAAGGGCTTCTGCCCATCAATGGATGTGATTCTCAACCTAATTGGTGTGTCCATCTCTACTTGCAAAGCCTCTATACCCTAAACTAAAAACCTAAAACTTCAAACTACAAACAAAAAATTGTAATTCTACGAATCTACAGATCTAAAAACATAAAACCAAAGCGCATAGGCTGAAAGGAAAAAGAAAATTAAAATTTATGAAGAAGAAAGAAAGAATGTCTATAAATATCCCTATTCCATATCTTCCACATCTTTAGGTAAATCATTCTCATTAATGCACGAGTGTGGGAAATTACTAATTGAGTGACTATACTAATAACTATAGTCTGTACTAGTACAATTTTGGAAACCATGCGATGTGCCTGATGACTAACGAGTGGATCATCATAGTAAAATATTGTCACTATCTGTATTGTCTTAAAATGGAATCACTTCCATGTTAAGAACATTTAGCCCTCCTTAGGGGGTGTTTTTTACCACCATCATATTGCCCCCTCATTTTTGGACACTCTGCTACTGTTCTGCCTATTTAGGACCCTAATTGGGCCTCTCTAGGCACCATCCCTCCCATTTGGGACATTTTCCAGGGGTTTTGACTCCCTGGGTCAAGGTCTCCCTTGAGCTTGACCTGGGTCCCCCTTTCCAATTTAGAAGTTTGTTGGCTGTTGGAGGTCATTAAAAGTTCATTTCCCACTTCTAGGTAGGCTATTTTGGCTTTCAAAATGATTATTCTTAAATTATATTTAGTTTATGTCCTCTTCTAGGGATATAGGTCTAATTGGAATTTAATTCTCCTATCTAGGCCTCTCTAGAAGATTGTTCCCTAGTTTCATATATAAGGAAGTTTTCTCCTCTCATTTTCTCTAAGCATGAATTATCAAATCAAGTATGAATGATAATCACAAGCAAATGGCCATCAAACAAGAAAGAATTTTACATGTCATCGAGCTTACAAAGTTCAATCAAGGTTTTCAATTATTCCTCTCAAGCATTCAAGTTCTCCATTGAAGATCAAGGATTCAAGCTTTCAAGCCTTTGAAGGGATTTGGTTCAAACATTCAAGATTCATCATTAAAGCCCTAGATCTATACATCATGGTGGTGTGATCTTCCTTCAAGATCCTTTTTGCATCCTCAAGAATCTTTCATTCTCCCTTCAAGGTGGATTCCAAGCATACAATCATGGAGGTTTATGGTTTCTAATATTGAGTCCAATATTTCATATTTACATACTTATTTACATTCGAAATACAATTGCATATCTATTTGAATATCATAGCTTCATTATTAGATTTACTTCTACTACTTGTCAACATTCTTTATTTCAATTATTGATTTCATGGTTAATTCCTAAATTGGGGTTTGACTAAGGAAAAACCCCCCCAACAAAAAAATCCATTTTTCTTGCAGGTACAGGTTTGGAACAGAGAATTGGAGTGCAGATTTGGATACCTTTTTCGAAAAAAATTTGGGATCCAGAAATAGATTTCCTGTCAGAGACCTTTTAGGTCAATTTTTCCCTAGGTCAGAATTAGAAATTCTTGGTCAATGGTGACATTGAATTGAGGGTCAAAATTGGAACTGTGTCGGAACAAAAAAATATTTATGGGTTTTGTCCATCTCTGCATTTCTATTCCAGATCCAATCTCAAATTTTTGAGAAACTAAGTACAGACCCCTGAAAATAGCATTCTTCAGATCTGTAACATTTCAAGGTTAGTACTTTTCTCCTATCCATTTCAATTAAGGTTCTTAATCTATCTAAACCTAGCACACACTCTCTTCTATAAAATAGGAATTAGGGTTTTTCTCTTTGTCCCCATCCTTAATAGGTTGATTCATTTATGCATTGATCCTTTCTTTAGGGTTAATCAATTTGGATCTTCCCTTTAAGAAATTTGGGATTAATAGGATAATCTTATCTTCTTCATACATATTCATAACACATCTATTTCAAATGTAACATCTTTATATGTAATATTTCTTATCTTACATTTTGGTGAACCCGTGATAGACAACTCTTTCTTTTTGGTGTTAGATGCTTTGCCTATTTTCCTTAGAGACTAGATCTTGTATGCATATTAAATTAGATTTCTTTTATGCTCTTGCATTTTAAAACAATAAAATAAAATAAAAATCTAACTACTCATAAAAATATATAAAAAATTTCTTGCATTTCATTCACTATGAAGATCTTTAAGATGCATTGGGGTATGGCTATTTTTCTCATTATGCTTCTTTTAGCATCTATTTATAGTACTTATGATGTATATGAGAGTATCATCCATTTTATCATGTTTTTTAATCTTCATGTTTCACTTGCTTATACTATTTTGAGATTAACTAATACTAGTCTTCATATTTTCAAAACTTTCATCAAAGATTTGTGTAGTGGACTTATTGCTCTTTTGGATTATGTGAAGAATTGGGTAGATGATACTCCATTCACTAATATTCCTTATCCTAATCCTATAATTCCTAATCTAGTTCCTAATAATCCTCATCCTATCATGCCTAATACAATTCCAAATATTCCTATTTCTATTTCTCCATCTTCTATCCCTAGTTCTTCCCACACTTATGATGGGGCTCAAGCTAGGGTTCATGATGTCGATGTTTAAGAACTCTTCCATTTACCTTCCCCTTCTTATCTGATCCATGATGATATTAAAGGGAAAAGCAAGGAAATCTCTTCTCAACCTATCATTCCACCATACACAACATTTTCTCATGAAAACCATAATCAATCACCTCCCGTAGATGCTTTGCAAGATATTTACACTACCAGATATACTATGGTGGATAAACAAAGCTATAAGGGTTTAGGGCTTGGTATCAATGAACAAGGCATTAAAACCCCAATTCATTCATCTCCTAAACAAGATATACATGGTATAGGTTTCCCGCCTTCTCAGTTCAAGGTGGATGATCTTAACTATCATCCTCCTCTTCACATTCTTCTTCCAACACCTTCTTTAGATCACCCTGATACTCCTCAAGATGTGGCAAAGAGAGTGTATGTCCAGCTATTGAAATCTAAGAAAGAAATCTTCAAACCCATGCCGAAAAATGCTCTCTCTAAATACAAATGTCCTTTTCATTATAGCAATACACATTTACCTGCTGATTGTGTGCATTTCAAACTATATGTTAGAGAAAGAGGCGATTTAGGAATTATATCTCATTCCCATGCAGTATTACAATTTCTTCATAATTTTTATATAGGGAATTCCCCTTGTTCTTCTATAAATTAGATCATTTTTTCTCCTCTTGTCTCTTCACTGGGGGCAAGAGGTATTTCCTTCCAGTCTTCTAGGATCCATTATGCTCTTAGCATGTATTTTTTTTTGAGTTTAATTGGTTATTCTTTCTACATTCTATTCTTATAATTTTCTATTATGGTACATACTTCCTTCTCTCATAATCACTCATGATATCTTTTCTAGGACATTTTGTTTTGTAAAGATATCTCTTTGCTACAACATCTCTTGATATAATTTGGTATATCCCTTTCTTTCATCCCTGGGGGCAAGGTATTTTCCTTATTCCTATAGCTAAGGATATACTTTCCTTAGCTTAGTGGCATTTCTTTATCATACAACAATATTTCCTTATAAATTTTTATGTTTTGGCTATGGGTACCCTCTTATATGAGAGGTGATTGTCCTAGGTCATTACCTCTTCTTTATTTTTCAAATTATGTTATTTATAAACTCTTTCCTTTCCTTTGGATTAGAGTTTGATTCCTTCATTCTGAGATTCCTCTTCCTCTTCATCACAGGGGACTTGATGATTGAATCTTGGGTCCCTCTTTTCTTTAGAAGATGATATTTTATCCAAAGAACTCCTCTATGGTGGGGGTCTTGATGATAAGATCTCTTCCTCTTTGAGGATCCTTTTTCCATAAGTGACATATCCATTTCATGATTATATATGCTCTTGGATGTAAGGGTCAATACTCTTCGCTAAGAATATAGTGTACATTGTTGCTAACAGGATATCTCCTTACTTTTTGAAGTAGGTGGTGGTACCATAAATTTTGGGAATTTATAAGTCCCAATCCATTATCAAGAAGCAAGTTTTTCCATACTAAAAAATCAAAGTAAGGAAGCTTAATGACACAAATAAATAGAACTAACTAATCGAAGCCTTCTAAAAATGACCCATTTCGGGAAATAAAATTTCCTATCTTCAGAAGAAATATTAGCTTTTCACAAGGTGTTTTGGATTTCTGGACAAAGCCAAATCCAAAAGTTAGGTAGTTATTTTTTAGTTAATTTATTGTTTTTTTTTCTAAATAATTTGTAATAAGGGTTGTGTCTTTTCACCCTAAAGAAGTGTGAAAGCTACTCAAACACATATATATACATAATGAAAAATGTAAAGAGAAAAGACAAAACAATATAATACAATTTCACATATTTGGATAGTTTTGGATCAACAACTATAACATGGACCTAGATGTACTATTTTTTAAAAATCAATAAAGATAAGTCTTTTTCTTCATATATGTGATTGTTTAATTAATCATTTTACAATTAGTCCCTCAGATAAACCAATAGAACTTCTTCAAATTGATATTTTGATGTGCATGCTTCCTGATTTGATTCATAGTCTATATTTTCAATTGGTTTTCTCATTTTGCATGGTTAAATTTTGTTGATTGAGGCCTCAGTCAATTGGGCTGTCATCTAAGAAGTATTACCCTTTTGAAATATCTCTAAATTTGTTTTAGGTTGCATGTACATTCCATAACACCTTTGAAGTGATTATTTTTCTTGTAAAATTGTTTGTGAGGTTGAACATAAGATTGGAATGATAGTGACTCTATTTCCCATGGTTTATTAAGGCACTGGTCTTTCTTGCTTATTTGGATTATAGTTATTTAATTCATTTTTTATAGTTTTGTGATATATTATCTATCTGTTCATTTCAAATTACATACTCATTTACTAAACATTCTTTCAATTACTTAAAGTATTTCAATTTACAGTTCATGATATATTGCTTTCAGTTAGATTTCTTTCAAGTGCCTTGCCATAGTTGAGAGAGAAGGTTGAAGTGTTACTTATCTGCTATAAAAATTCTTGTAACGTGAAGGATAAGTCAAGGTATAGGCCTACCAGCCTTGGTTTTGCAAAGCCAGAATTGTAGAAGTTCTAACCTTGCCTTGGTTGTGACTTGTTAGTTTGCCAAATCACTCGGGTTTCCCAGCATTAGATTGTCAACTCCATAGCAAATCAAATTTGTTAATTTGAGCACCAACAGATTGGCGACCTTACTGGGGAGTTATTCAAAAGAAAATTTGTGTATTTTACCTAGAAGCTCTGGTGATATATTTAAGACTCTAGTGGGAGAAAAGAACTTAGAAGACAGTAAGTATTTTGCTTCTGATAAGAAGGTGGCGACTCTATTGAAAAAATCATTTCAATCAGTGACTCTATTGAGAGAGAAGAACTGGAAGGAGATGGTGGATTGTTTTTTCAAATGTATCCATCATTTCAAATAAATCCTTTTCTTCCTGATGGTATTAGGCCATTGGATCTTAGGAGATTTCAATTCATCCCAAATAATTTATCCCCCAAAATTTCACAACTTCTACCAAAGTTCCATGGAGAATGAGATGAATCGACACAACAACACTTGGATACATTTTATACATTCATAGAATATTATGAGGTTTCTACAGAGGATCAGGTGACGAGACTATTTGTCAGGATGTTAAAAGATAATGCTAGACAAGTATATGAATCACTACCCACACAATGTATCTCATCTTGGAGACAGTTTGAGAAATGGTTTCTTTATACATTTCATGATGCTAGTAGTGAAGATGACAACATGTGCCATGAAAAATATGAAGACCAAAGTTGCAGCATGGAAGAAGATCCAAATTACATTGTGGAAGAAGAATTGTACATGTCCCCTTTGGATACATTCTTCAATTTGGAAAGATATGAAGGAGAATCTGTAATACATTTGTTCATGAGAATGATAAGGATTTATCGGAAAATACCTCCAGATATTAGGCCTTTTGGAAGGGAATTAATGGATAAACTTTGTGAGTTAGGAATATATGATGATTCTCAACTAATAATTTTTCTTGAGCATGTATGTGAGGAATTGAGAAAAGAAAAGAATAAAGACATAGAGGAAGAAAATTCAAATCAGGTTGAAGAAGAATATGTAAATGGTAAAATTTGTATGCAGACATGTATCAATGGCCATGATGGTGAGGAAGAAAATCTCCTTAGTACAAAACAAATTTCAGATTTGTTGGATGTTGAATATCACAGGTATGTTCAAAAGTATGGTTTAAATTTTTCCTATAATCATAAGGATGGGCATAATCAGGTTATATTTGATACAATAAAATCTCGAAAGAGTGAAACATTTGGTGAAGGAAATATGTTTATGAATGGTTTTGAAAAATATGAAGAATTTACTAGATATGGACCATGTGTTAATCCATTATTTGAAATAAATGAAATCTCTCTAGAATATGAAGGTGAATTGGATACAATATATGAGCATAAAGAATTTTTAATAGAGATAATTGATGAAGAAATTTTTCTTGAAATAGATGGTGATAAGTTTTTGATTGAGCCTGATTTGGATACTATGCTACAGGATATAAATACTCTACAAGGAATTGATTATAAGAATGATTCAGCCAGGTTTTTGCAAAATGAGAAAAATATGTTGCAAATTGAAGGGAAAAAATATATTTATGACATCCAGATTCTTGGTCAATATGATGAAGTTTGTAGTCTTTTTTAGTCTCTATATGATACAAAAGGTGATTTTGAGTATTCTTCAGAGGCAGTGAGGAATGATAATATATCAGATGAGTAGAGGATATACTAGACTAATACTTTTAGAATTGGTAATCTTTGAATCAGACATAAAGGAAGTTACAACAGTCTATTCCTAGTTCAAATGACACAGGAAAGATTTGACCATGAAGGATGTTATGAACAGGTGGATCAAAATAGTAATCTAACCAATAATGATACATTTAGAATGATCTTGTTGCTAAAGGATCATAATCAAATCTTTGATAGAGGAAAGAAAACAATGTTCATTTTTTTGGGGCTTGGGGCCACTCAATTTCACTTTGCATTAGATTAAGTGTGGATACTTGGTCTGCTTCTCCAGAGATAGATGGAATCTTGCTAAGCTCACAGGGAGCATATGTCCCTAGAAAGAGCCACTAGTGGTACCCTAAATTTTGAGAATTTATAAGTCCCAATCCATTATCAAGAAGAAAGTTTCTCCATACTAAAAAAATCAAATTAAGGAAGCTTAATGACACAAATAAATAGAACTAACTAATCGAAGCCTTTAGAAAATGCTGAAATTTTGACCTGCTACAAAAATGATGCCGATAGAGGCTGAAGATGGTCGAATTTTAAAACTCCAAAAATGACCCCGTTCGGGAAATCAAATTTCCTATCTCTAGCAGAAATATTAGCTTTTCACAAGGTTCTTTGGATTTTTGGCCAAAGCCAAAGCTAAAAGTTAGGTAGTTATTTTTTAGTTAATTTTTTGTTTTTTTTAAATAATTTGTAATAAGGGTTGTCTTTTCACCCTAAAGAGGTGTGAAAGCTACCCAAACATATATATATATATA
>MU227300.1:2597927-2614973 GCA_018584345.1 Thuja plicata
CTAAAGAGGTGTGAAAGCTACCCAAACATATATATATATATATATATATATATATATATATATAATGAAAAATGTAAAGAGAAAATACAATACAATATAATACAATTTCACGTATTTGGATAGTTTTGGATCAACAACTATAACATGGACCTAGATGTACTATATTTTTAAAATCAATAAAGATAAGACTTTTTCTTCATATATGCAATTGTTTCATTAATCATTTTACAATTATTCCCTCGGATAAACCAATAGAACTTCTTCAAATTGATAGTTTGATGTGCATGCTTCCTGATTTGATTCATAGTCTATATTTTCAATTGGTTTTCTCATTTTCCATGGTTAAATTATGTTGATTGAGGCCTCAGTCAATTGGGCTATCATCTGAGAAGTATTACCCTTTTGAAATATCTCTGAATTTGTTTTAGGTTGCATGTACATTCCATAACACCTTTGAAGTGATACGTTTTCTTGTAACATTGTCTCTTAGGTTGAACATAAGATTGGAATGATAGTGACTCTATTTCCCATGGTTGATTAAGGCATTGGTCTTTCTTTCTTATTTAGATTATAGTTATTTAGTTCATTACTTATAGTTTTGTGATATCTTATCTATCTATTCATTTCAAATTACATACACATTTACTAAACATTATTTCAATTACTTAAAGTATTTCAATTTACAGTTCATGATATATTTCTTCCAGTTATATTTCTTTCAAGTGCCTTGCCATAGTTGAGAGAGAAGGTTGAAGTGTTACTTATCTCCTATAAAAAGCCTTGTAACTTCAAGGGTAAGTCAAGGTATAGGCCTACCAGCCTTCGTTTTGTAGAACCATAATTGTAGAAGTTCCAACCTTTCCTTGGTTGTGACTTGTTAATTGGCCAAATCATTCGGGTTTCCCAGGATTGGATTGTCAAGTCCATAGCAAATCCAATTTGTTGATTTGAGCACCAATAGATTGGCGACTGTGCTGGGGAGTTTTTCAAAAGAACATTTTTGTATTTTACCTAGAAGCTCTGGTGATATATTTAGTACTCTAGTGGGAGAATAGAACTCAGAAGATAGTAAGTATTTTCCTTCTGATAAGAAGGTGGCAACTCTATTGAACAAAGAATTTCAGTTAGTGACTCTATTGAGGCAGAAGACCCAGAAGGAGATGGTGGATTGTTTTTTCAAATGTATCCAGATCATTTCAAAGAAATCCTTTTGTTCCAAATGGTATCAAGCCATTGGATCTTAGGAGATTTCAATGCATCCCAAATCAGTTATCCCCCAAAATCTCACAACTTCTACCAAAGTTCCATGGAGAATGGGATGAATCGACACTACAACACTTGGATGCATTTTATACATTCATAGAATATTATGAGGTTTCTACAGAGGATAAGGTAATGAGGCTATTTGTCAAGAAGTTAAAAGATAATTCTATACAAGTATATGAATCACTACCCACACAATATATCTCATCCTAGAGACAGTTTGAGAAATGGTTTCTTTATACGTTTCATGATGTCAGTGGTGAAGAAGACAACATGTGCTATGAACAATATGAAGACAAAAGTTGCAGCATGGAAGAAGATCCAAATTAAATTGTGGAAGAAGAATTGTACATGTCCCCTTTGGATTGGATTTCCTATGGACTTTCCAATCCAATGCTGGGTAATCCAATTATTTTTTGGCCAACTTACAGGTTCAACCAAAGTAGAGGGTTGATACCTCTGTAATTCTGGCTCTGCAAAACTGAGGCTGGTAGGCCTATACCTCAACCTGTTTGAGTCCTTTTAGAGTAGATTAACTTTTGTATGAAACTTAACTGATCTCTCCAAGTGGCAAGTAGGCTTGAAGAAATCAAATTGAAATCAATTTTGAACTGCAAATATTGAATGATTTTGTTGATTGTAAAATTTTTTGAATAAAAATGTGTAAAATGAAATGACATTGACAAAATAGAATGCCAAAACTATGAACAATGAATAAGAAGACCAAATTCCAATAATTAACAAGACCAGTGCCTATTTCACCCTAGGCAATGGAGTCAATCTGATCCTCAACTCTACGTTCAAACTTAGAGAAAGTTTCAATAACTTTCTAATATTATAACAAGCCTATCACTTCAAGGGCTTCTACATGAGTTATAATTGAAATACGAATACACAGTTAGTCTTATCAAATTTAACTATGTTCAAGAGACTGACAAAAACAAAGAAAGATTCGTAGATCTTTCAGTTGATATTCAAACTATATATCTATTTCAAACTATAATATCATGAGAATTCAACACAATGAAGCAAATCCTTAATGCAGATTTATCCAAGGGACTAATTGAGAGAATTGAAAAACATTACACAGGTGGAAGCAAAAACACTTATCTTTATTAATTTCTAAAAAATGGTATGTACCAGAATTCATGTTGCTGTTGTTGATCAATTCTACCCCTATTAAAATGTATCTGTAATAATCTCCTTTACATTGGTCCTGATATCCCATATTTTTAAATTTTTACGGATGCATACATGCTTCAGACCAATGCGTCTCTTCAAAACTAAAACCTAATCACTAACTGCAACATTAAATTTACAATATAAAACATTAATTATCCCAAAGGTAAATATATATGATAATCAAATCTTTATTTGATGCTTTTGTTGAAATAATCTTCCTTTTCATTCCGTAAATTATAAATGTATTCCTGCTAAAATCATTTAAAATTTATTATTCATATTTCGTATAAAATCTACCCTAATATTGATTTTCAAATATTAACATTAGGGCAAAAACACTATAGCATAATATATATACCTAACTTTGATTTTATTAAAAAATGAATTTAATTATTTGGATATACATTCTGCATAAATGAATATTAATCATAATGCTTTTTATAAATTAATGTTATAATATAAGCCAAAAAAACATTATAACAAAATGTAAAAGAAGTTTTAGCCCTAAATATATCCTCAAAATTAATATTTTCACCATAGGGTAAATTTATTAAAATTAAAAAGAATATAAAAGTAACCCTACAATTAAACAATTTACCTTAATAAACATTTTCAAAAATAATCATAAGGTAAGAAGAACATATCTCAAAATAAAATATCCTTTTATGATTCCATTCTATGGGAAATGTAAATATACTTCACTTTTTAGGGTAAATCAATTCCCTTTATAAAAGTAACCCTAAAAATAATGAATATTACACAAAGTAAAAAATAAATATATTAATATCTTAAAGCATCAATGTGAAATATTAGTCACAAAATTATCCATTTTAATTACTATAAGGTGAACATGTTATAATCATATCTTTCCATCCTAACAATTACTTTCAAGGAATACAATAGAACAATCGGTTAGGGTAGGATGGGTAGTTAGGATAGAAGGGCGGGCTGTTTTGAGAGGTAGAGTGTTCAACTCCCTCACACCACCCTTTTTTCTATTTATTTTCAAATAATTATTCCCCAAAATAAAATATGTAAGAAATACTTTCTGTGTGAAAATTTCTACCATCCTTTTGCCTAATTACATTTTATTTCCCTTTCTAAAATATCTTATTTCACCTCAAATCATTTCCCACTTTTGAAAATATAAAAGCCTTTATTACAATAAAGCATTTTGATTTTTCCATGTAATCTAATAGGTGTTTATACTCGAAAATTGCATACAAAGAACAATCATTAGGATTTTCAAATAATATACATTATTAAATGAAAAAGGAAGAAGAATATATCAGTGAAGTATACTTTCCTATCTATTTAATACTCACAAAATTAGGTGTCAACAGTGGCTCCAATTGGGGATGTGCATTCATGCGTGGATGCAGCGAGAGTCTAGTTATCTCTCAAAGAAACAGAACACTCGAAACATAATAACAAAAGAAGAATCCAAAATTAAAAACTATATAAAATTAAATAATATAAAAACTCACTGCATAAATTTTTGAATTGCCTCATGCTAGTTATTAGCTACACATTCCTGGATCAAATCAGTTTTGTAAAATAATATGTTGAAGACGTATTATTTATATAGCAACAAGATTCTCTCAAGTTTGAGGCCGAGGACAACTCTTTAATATAAGATCTTCCATTTCTATCGCCTTGTACCAACCATTTTGGTTGTAACTATCCTTGATATTTGTTTAAAATCTTTCTTGTCACTTAGATTGTTCTTCGCCAGTTCAACCTGTAGTTAATAAATCTAGGTTGTTTCAGTCATGTTTTGACACCAAAAAATACTTAATTTCTTCTAAAAAAACTCCCCCAACTCATATACAACTTGGCTGGGAACCTCTCAGGCACAAAAAAATGTTATTTTTCTTCAAAGTGACCCCAAAAATAGGCCTAAATCATTTGCATGGGAATTAAATTCTCTACTGTTTGTATGTTGTTTTAACAAGCTGGAAATGGGACAAAGTGTTATCTAAAATGAACTGGCATGTGAAATAAGCTCTGTATTCACTCAAAAAAGATTTTCAAGTACTCTCCAGCGCTTATAATCGCACATAATATAATTATGAAAAATTGAATATTAATATAATTTCAACATAATAATGTAACACTATAATATATAATTATATTCAAACTATTAATGTAAGGGTGTACAATTCTCCAAGGCATAAAAATATAAAATACTTGAAAAATAGAGAGAATATACTTCCCTTGAAAGTAAGCATGAAGTTGTCCTTTCAGCTCTCTGATTTGTTATATTTTTGTTTTGGCATATGGCATCAAATTCCCCATTTTCTTCTCGGCATGAGTGAAGAATGATATCATACCACTAATGTAAAGTGCATATAAAAAAAAATAACAAAATACTAAATTAAAGCTATGCAAGAAATTGAATCTATTAAAATAACTGAAACAACTCAAAAATAATATAATACATAAAGGATGAAACAACTCCATGAGATACTATAATCAAATAGCTGAACATCAGTGCTTTCCTCTATCAAAGACTTTATTTTGATCAAGTAGCAATAGGATCATTGTGAAGATATTACTATTGATTGGATCATTATTTTGAATAAGTTGATCATGACTCCCTTTATGGACAAATGCCATTGATGTCATCCGAACTAGAAATAAACTGGTGTAACTTCCTTTGTATTTGATATGACGACCTCTATTTTTGTAATCACTTATCCAATGTATTCTTTTCCTAGTTGAAGCTTCATTATATTCCAAATCCTTCCTTGTATCACATAGAGACCGAAGAAGATTGAAAACTTAATAATAATGATCATAAATTTGAATGCCATAAAACTGATTTTTCCCCTCATGTTGCAACACATTTTCTGATTTTACAACCTATGCTATTTCTAGAAGATGATTTCTAATTTTATTATTTTCTGAACTCTCTCTCAATGAATTTTTTAAAGTAGGTAAAACATGTTCATGAGATCTCATTTTCAACTCCTCATTGCACAATGAATTATTATTCGGAGGATGACATAAAATATAATTATTGAATACATCCTTCAAAAACTCATCTTCTTGACCCATAAGATCAAAATCTTTATCTGTTAAGACCTCCCATGTACATGTGATTCATTCTCCAATATTTTGTCTTCACCATTCAGGAAATTTTGGGAATCTTTTATAGAAATATTTTCTTCTTGAAGTATTTTAGCCTCTTGAGATTTAATTTCTGTTTCATCAAATACATTTCATTTTACACATTTTTATTCAAAAAATTTTACAATTAACAAATTCATTCAATATTTGCAGTTCAAAATTGATTTCAATTTAATTTCTTCAAGCCTACTTGCCACTTGGAGAGATCAGTTAAGTTCCATACACAAGTTAATATTCTCTAAAAGGAATCAAATAGGTTGTGGTATAGGCCTACCAACCTCGGTTTTGCAGAGTCAGAATTGCAGAGGTAACAGCCCTCTACTTTGGTTGAACCTGTCAATTGGCCAAAAAATAATTGGATATCCCAACATTGGATTAGCAAGTCAATAGGAAATCTAATCTAGCATTTTTGGGCACCAACAGTAGGTATCCTCCTTCTCTTCCTTATCCTACCTATTAGGTAGTCATGATAAGGAGGGAGGCATATATAGGGTCTCCCTTATACTATAGTTTACATTTTGCAACATGCTAAATCCTCGGAAGGTAACACACATAAGTTGCTAAATCCTAAAGAGACACACATTTTTATTTTTTATTTTTTCTAACTCCTCGGAAGGTAATGCACAAAAGTTGCTAAATCCTGAAGAGAAACACATTTTTATTTTTATTTTTTGCTAAATCCTCAGAAGGTAACGCACATAAGTTGCTAAATCCTTAAGAGATACGCATTTTCAATTTTACAATATGCTAAACCCTTGAAAGGTAACACACATAAGTTTCTAAATCCTAAAAAGACACACATTTTATATTCCATAGTGATACAAGAATGTGGATCTCTGGATATTTCAAAAGTCGTTAGAAGACACATTACAATTACAAAGCACAGTTTATGGGTGAACCTTATGGGCTCTCCCTCCTTGGTGATTCATGGTAAGGTGGGCATCTTACTAGGCGAGGTAATCACTATCTCTTTTCTCTCTTTCACTTTCATGCTGGAAGGATTAGATCATGAAGCTATGTTATCTATAGTGTTGCTCTTGTCTTGCTTATGTAATCATGTATGTTCTCTATGATTAATTGCTCTTTACTTTCATATCTTATTGCATGTATGTTGAGTTAGAATCTTTGGTCTGGGGGCTCATGTCCTTGACTTAGTGATGTTCTACCTCATTGTGATCCACCAGAGTCTTTCTTCTAACTTTACAACAAGTATGTTCCATTTCCATACTAATTCTAAAGTGGGGGCTTAATGTATCATCTTAAAATGGAAGCACTTCTATGTTAAGAATGTTTATCCCTCCTTAGGGGTTTTTTTTTACCACCATCATATTGTTGCCTCATTTTTGCATCCTCTCCTACTTCTCTGCCTATATAGGACCCTGATTGGGCCTCTCCAGGAATCATCCCTTCCATCTGGCACATTTTCCAGGGGTTCTGACTCCCTGGGTCAAATTCGACCTCGACCTTGACCTAAGTCAAGGTTGACCTTGACCTTGAACTAGGTCAAGGTTGACCTTGACCTTGACTTGGGTCCCCCTTTCCTATTTGGAAGTTTGTCGGCTGTCGGAGGTCATTAAAAGTTTATTTCCCACTTCCGAGTTGGCTGTTTTGGGTTTCGAAGTGACGATTCTTAAATTATATTTAATATAGGACCACTTCTAGGGATATAGGTCTAATTGGAATTTAATTCTCCTATGTAGGCCTCTCTAGAAGATTGTTCCCTAGTTTCATATGTAAGGAAGTTTTCTCCTCTCATTTTCTCTAAGCACGAATTATCGAATCAAGCACGAATGATAATCGCAAGCAAACGACCATCAACCAAGCAATAATTTTACATGTCCTCAAGTTTTCAAAGTCCAATAAATATTTTCAAGTCTTCCTATCAAGCATTCAAGTTCTCTATTGAAGATCAAGGATTCAAGATTTCAAGCCTTTGAAGGGATTTGGTTCAAACACTTAAGATTCATCATTCAAGCCCTAGATCTATCCATCATGGTGGTATGATCTTCCTTCAAGATCCTTTTTGAATCCTTAAGAATCTTTCATTCTCCCTTTAAGGTGGATTCCAAGCTTACAATCATGGAGGTTTATGGTTTCTAATATTGAGTCCAACCTTTCATATTTACATACTTGCTTACATTCGAAATACAATTACATATCTATTTGAATATCATAGCATCATTATTAGATTTACTTCTACTACTTGTCAGCATTCTTTATTTCAGTTATTGAATTCAAGGTTAATTCCTAAATCAGGGTTTGACTAAGGCAAACCCCTCCCCCCAACAAAAAAAATAATTTTTCTTGCAGGTACATGTTTGGAATAGTGGATTGGAGTGCAGATTTAGATACCCTTTTCAACAAACTTTTGGGATCCAAAAATAGATTTCCTGTCAGAGACTTTTTAGGTCGATTCTACCCTAGGTTGGAATCAAAAGTTCTTGGTCAATGGTGACATTAACTTGAGGGTCAAAATTAGAACTGTGTCAGAACGGAAAAATATTTCTGAGTTTTGTTCGTCTCTGCATTTCTATTCCAGATCTGGTCTCAGATTTTCTAGAAACTGAGTGGAGTCCCCCGAAAATAGCATTCTTTGGATCTGTAACATTTCAAGGTTAGTATTTTTTGCCTATCCATTTCAATTAAGGTTCTTAATCTATATAAACCTAGCACATACTCTCTTCTATAAAATGGGAATTAGGGTTTTTCTCTTTATCCCTATCCTTAATAGGTTGATTCATTTATGCATTGATCCTTTCTTTAGGGTTAATCAATTTGGATATTCCCTTTAAGAAATTTGGGATTAAGAGGACAATCTTATCTTCTTCACACATATTCATAACACATCTATTTCAAATGTAACATCTTTAAATATAATATTTCTTATCTTACACTATCACTCTGACAAGACATTCATTTCTTGCAATTTATCATGCCAACCTTGTGACGTGTATCCATTCTACAGACTTCTTGCAAAAATTAGTTTGTTTCGAGAAACTGAGCCCAAGATAAAACTCCAGCCATTGATCTACGATCAATCAACAGTCTTGATTAATACATTTACAATTGAGGGTTATAGAAAAATAGGTTTAAGGTACATGTCAACGGTATAAATACTCATAATTGATAGTACCATGTACATACCACATGTAGTTGCCAAATGTACATACCACGTGCAGTTTCTAGTGACGGTGGATAACTCGGCAACCAAAGAGGCGTTATTAACTCGACATGACTAGGAATTTAGGAGTTGGGAAATTGTAATTATTAGATGTTTTATGAATTTCCATTTGGCATTGGCTAATTTTAGATTTTATTTTTAGTTTAAAGAATAACTTAATACTTTAAACTTTCACAATTTTATAGTTGCACACATGTGATATGATACATACAAAAGTTATGTAATATTAAGTTATTACTATTAAATAAATAACACACATATATTAACATTTGTTTAGTTCATTTTCAATTTCACAAATTATAAAATCACATATGTCACACATACATATTTTAAATTTAAATCTATAAAAACAAACTGAAATGAAATTGCAAAGCTTTCATTAATATTTTCTATAAATTTACAATATTCAGCCTTGGAGACTTGAAGTCCCTACAAAACTTTAAAGACAAAATGAGGGAGGTTGTGAGGTAGTGGCAAAACAAAACCTACTAGAGTGAAAATTTCAAAAATTTAGGTTGAGGCCATATAGGGATACAATACTAAGGATTTTCCCCTTCGTCTAAGGAGAACTCTTCAGAGAAAATAAGCTTTCGAATTCATACAACCATCCATACTCCACCAAGTCATCCAATAGAAACCATTTGCGAAGAAAATCCCTTCCAATTTGTGCCCATTTCCTATGGCGCATCAACTGCAAACCATCCAGGTTCAAAAGAAAAGGTTGCATGGCCACATTTTTGTCTAACTTAGAAAGCTTGCGTAAATCACTTTCCCATGGGGTCCCCACCCATAATTATGCATAAATGGAAACCTAAACAATGTCATCCACAAATTAATGTTTGAATAGATTCCTTAACAGAAGGAGCATTTCCACCTTCTCTCCTCCGAGGTCCATAAGAGATGCCAAAAAATGGGACGTAATGTCTGTGTTAACTCAGTACCTATCAACGTTTTCCATAAATTTACAGCTCAACACTGATGAACTATAACTAATTGAATGTTTGAAGATAACAAAATTGATGATCACCGAGCTGCACAAAGTAAATGCAAGACATTAAATATGTTAATGTATTGTTTTTTCATTGATCTCAACCTGATATGGTATGATTTCTCATACACATATTGTCACAACACTTAAAGATCTGAATAGACAAAGTTTTTGTCATCGGTAACCATGTATACCGAGTGACAAAAAACCCCGACGGACAGTGAACCTCTAGAACAAAATTTCATAGTGTTAACAGACAGACAATGTTCCCCAAGCAAATGATACCTGAGAAAGCATTACCGAGCTAACTTTTGTTGTCACCAAATAAAACTGCAGTTAATACTTGAGCTATCTGTAGTACGTCAATGAGCACAACTAAAATGCTGACCGACAGATAGTATTGACGCCGAAGGATAACTGGAATTAGGAAAAGACAAAATAATTAGCTGGTAGGAGCTATATTTAGAGTTAACTAATTGGTTTCTTTATTTATATCGATCAGTTAAAAGATAAAGATAAGAAGGAGATTTAAAGCATGTTTTATTTTAGAAAACAAGGAGAGATTTACGGAATAAAACTAAAGCAAGCATAGCAAGATTTACAGATCAAGAAGTGATCAATGAATAAAATAAGAAGAATGAATGGTGAAATCATGTCTATCTAGAGAGACAAGTAAATCATTATCAAGAAGAGGAATGTTGAGTATAATTCTTGTGAAGATAGAAGTCTTCATGCAGATCTGATCATATAGGTTGAGGAACAGAGCCAAGAATTCTGCAGACACTGAGCAACAGAGAAGCAAAAGTATTCACCGAGAAGAAAGAAGTGGAGAAAAGGAATTGAAAAGAAAATTGATCAAAAGAGGTATTATGGACTTACAATAGATCTAAAAATTTGCAATTCAAAGTTCTATTAATGAACTGATCATTTACTATTTCTGTTTAACCAAATTGATTTAGAAAATCTCTTAACTGAGTGGGATTTAACCATCCTTATTATATTGAGATACATCCTTACGAGTATCAAAAGTTTTTCATGTTGATAACATAGTGAATGCTAGGTCAAGTGATAAACTGTTAGTTTTAAATCCTCTAACAAGGTCGTAGTTAACAGTATGTTTGTAATATTTAAGGGTGTTGGCTCTTCACCGAGCTCACTTCAGAAGATTGAAAATTTTGGGTTACCGGTCCTAAGTGGGTTTTCCCTTAACAGGGTTTCCACATTAAAAATCCATGTGTCAAATGTATTTATGGTTCATTGCTTTGATGTTTTTCTTTACACATTACTAAAACATGATTGGTCAGTAAACACTAAGTTTATTTACTGATATTCGGTAAAGCTTTAAAAGAAAAGGATAAATAATATAATCACCGAGCAGTATTTATATGTTAGATTCACACAAGGCATATATCTTGTAGGACTGAAGATAACTAGAGGAATTATATATGTGGTATAAAGTTTTGGTTGAATTATTGGATTAATTTTTGAGGCCACTGATTCACCCCCGCCCCCCTCTTAGTTATTCTAACAATTGGTATTAGAGCTTGTGTTCTTGGAAGAGAGTTTTAAGACTCAAGCTAAACATCACAAGATGAGGAAAATGGATGTGCCTAAGTTGAACAAGGAAAAATTTTCATCATTTCAAAGCAAGATAATACTCCACCTATCAAGTATTAGAAATGATGTCACACAGTACTTGGATACTAAATTTGTTTTAACTACTGTACCTCTGACAGTTGATCAATTGAGAGAAAAGCACGAACAAAACTCTATGATGATAGAACTTTCTTCCTTGCTCTCCAATGCTGAACTTGAAGATGTCAAATCATGCACCACTATAAAGAAAATGTCGGACAAACTCAAGCTATTACATGGAGGAGATAAAAATGTGCTGACAGCTAAGGCTGAAAGCCTAAGAGGAAAATTTTATGACCTAAGAATGAAGGAAGGAGAAAACATAACTCAGTACAATAGAAAAATTAAAGTTGTCAATGCTATCCAAGGAGTATGAGGTGTACTTGAAGAAGAAACAATGGTAAGTAAAATTATCAGAACCTTGCTGCATGTTTATGCTATTAGAGTATCTGCTATACAAGAAATGAGAGTTGTAGAAAATAATAACGTTACTCTAGATAGTTGATTGGTAGAATTATTTTATTTGAGCTTAATAACTTTTAAAATAGTGTCCTACCAGCTATTGAGTCTGCATTCAAATCTTCTTTGAAATTAAGTAAATCAAGTCATAAACACAGTATGAGAAATGATAGTGAAAGTGATAGTGATGAACAATAACTTGATGAGATTGAAGCACTAATGGATATAAGATTGAAGAGAGGAAAGGGTAGATACAAAGGTAAATTACCATTGGTATGTTTTAATTATAACAAGATTGGACACTTTACTGCTAGATGTCCTAACAAAAGAAAATAAGACAAAAAAAATGATAGATCTTATGAAAAGGAGTTTGACAAAGGAGATGACCGACATTATTGAAGCAACCGACAATCAGACAGAAGATATAATTGAGACTACAAGGACAAAGGGAAGAAGGCTTGTTACCTTGCTGGGAACAAAGCTGAAAATACCAACACCGAGTCCGATGAAGATATTGAGGTGGTATTTGTTGCTATGATGGATGATTCAAACGAAGAAGAAAGGTATGTTGAAACTGCACTTATATCTAAGGTTAGTAAAAATTATGTCTAGATTATTGATAGTGGTTGTACTCACCACATGACTAGAGATAAGGAAAAGTTTGAGATTTTTGAATATTATAATGGTGGATCAGTAAGAATGAGTAATGACTCACCTTGTCTAGTTGAAGGTAAAGGAACCATCATGTTGAATAATCTGATCAAATGTGAAAATGTATATTGGGTGTAAGGAATTAACTATAATCTATTGAGTGTTTCACAACTGAAAAACACAGGTCACCGAGTTGCATTTTAGAACAAAAAGGAAAAGATCTATAATGAATTAGGAAGGTTGATCAGTACTGGTAAACAAATAAAAGGTAACCTATTCTATCTTGATGATATTAAGACCACTTTTTTATTGGCTAGAAATGAAGACATTTGGTTGTGGCATAAAAGGTTATGTCATGTGAATTTTGACATGGTTAGGATAAGCAATAGAAGGAAAGTAAGAGGCTTACCGAGCATGTCAAAACCTGACCATGTCATGTGTAAGAATTGTCAAAAAGGTAAAATGACAAAGTCTAGTTTCAAGAGAAAAACCTACACATCTAATTCTACTTTAGAATTAGTCCATATTGACTTATGTGGACCAATGAGAACAAAGAGCTATTATGGTGATAGATACTTCATTCTCTTTGTCGATGATTATTCTTGAATGATGATTGTTATGTTATTAAAAGAGAAATGAGAAGTATTTAATATTTTTAAATGGTATAAAACCATAGTTTAAAAACAAAGTGGAAAGGAACTAAAATGTCTAAGATCAGATAGAGGGGGAGATTTTATTTCTGGTGAGTTCACTAACTTTTGTAATGAGCATGGAATTACAAGACAAGTTTCTGCACTGAGAACACCACAACAGAACGAGATTACTGAAAGAAGGATCATATCAATGATTGATTGTGCCAGAACACTGATGATTGAGAAAGGCATGACACAAACATTCTAGAGAGAAGCTGTCAATACTTCTGTCTACACATTAAACTGAGTTCAATTGAAGAAACACACCAATAAGACACCTTATGAGCTATGGTATGGATACACACCTAATGTAAGTTACTTTAGAATTTTTGGAAGTCAATGCTATATTTTAAAAGATGATAGAAATGGAAATCTTGACTCCAAAATTGATGAAGGAATATTTCTAGGTTATTCTACCAAAAGCAAGGCTTATAAATGTCTTAACAAATCCTCTAAGAAAATCATTGAAAGTGCAAATGTTAAAGTGGATGAATTTTATGAGAAAAATGATGAGGGAAGCATAAAGGAACTGGAAGAAAAATATATATTTGTCTACAGTGAAGAACCTGACACTCTACCCGAGCAACAGTGTATGGCTATCGAGCGACTAAACAATGCACCTGAGCAATAGGCTGCACACATCAAAAATCAAGAAATTGCTCACAATGATGTACCAAGCGATAAAGATCAAAATGAGGGTCAAGATGATAATCAGAATGATGAAAAAGGATTTGAACTAGTAATTTCCAAGTATGTCAGAAGACACCATCCACAGAACTGGATCATAGGAGACAAAAAGGTTGGAATGAGAACAATAAGTAAGTCAATGAACACTAGATGTTGATTTGTAATTTTGAGCCTAAATCTGTCAATACTCCACTTGAGAATCAAGAATGGGTCAATGCTATAAATGAAGAGATTGAGAAGATTGAAAATAAAAAAACATGGACATTAATACCTAGACCGAATGACAAAAATGTCATTGCTACCAAATGGATATTCAGAAACAAACTAAATGAGAATGGAGAAGTCAAAAGGAACAACACAAGATTAGTATGCAAAGGGTATGCACACTTGAAGAAGATATTGACTATAGAGAAAGCTTTGCGCCTATTTCTAGGATAGGAGTAAGAATTCTACTTGCTTATGCTACTTTCAAAGGTTTCAAAGTATAGCAAATGGATGTCAAATCTGCATTCCTAAATGGAATACTAGAAAAGAAGTATACATTTAACAACCAGAAGGGTTTATTGATCCTAAAAAGAGAAACATTGTTTGTAGAATACACAAAGCCTTGTATGGATTGAAACAAGCACCGAGAGCATGGTATGAAAGACTTCACTCTTATCTCATAAGTATTGGATTTGTAAAAACAAGTGATAACAGTAATCTATATAATTTAAAAGAACACACTGATGATAACATTCTAATTGTTGAGATATTTGTTGATGATATCATATTTGGAGGTAAAGATATGTTGTGCAAATAATTTGCTAATGAAATGAGAAAAGAGTTTGAGATGTCAATGTTTGGGGAGATCCACTTTTTTCTTGTTCTATAGATTCTACAATAGGATGAAGGCATCTACCTCACACAATCCAAATACATCAAGGAAGTTTTGAAGATATTCAAGATGGAGGACTCAAAGCTAGTGGGATCACCGATGGCAACCATATGCAAACTAACAAAGGAAGACAAGTCGACAAAAGTAAATCAGACCCTATATAGATCTATGATTGGAAAACTCATGTATGTTGTACATACTAGACCAGTTATAGCACATGCAGTTGGTATAGTTGGTAGACATGATTGCGGTCAAAAGAATTCTGAGATATCTAAAGAATACCAAAGACTATGGTCTGTGGTATAATAAAGAATGAAAATTTGAGCTTCAAGTCTATACAGATGTTGATTTGGCCAGAAACATAGATGATAGAAAGAGCACAATAGGAGGAGAATTCTTTATGGGTGAGAGACTTGTCACATGGATAAGTAAAAAGAAAGGATGCATATCTCAATCCACTGCAGAAGCAAAATATGTGGCTACTGCTGCATATTGCTCTAACATTGCATTGATCAAGCACTTGCTGAAAGGCATGAATATAGAAATCCTTGATCCAGTGATTATCTATTGTGATAATACAAGTGCTATCAACATTTCAAAGAAGCATGTGATGAATGCTAAGACAAAGCATATTGCTATCAAGTATCATTACCTAAGAGAAAAAGTGAAAGAAAAAGAGGTGATACTGGAATATGTTCAATAAAAAGAAAAATTAGTAGACATATTCACAAATCCATTGCCAATTTAAGATACATTTTAGTACCTAAGGAAGAGACTATGAGTCAGACCCTTATCTACTGGTCACTAAACTGACTAGGAGGCTTATCCTATACATTATCAGAAAATCATTCATGTTGATGCAAGCAAAGAAATAGACTACAATGATATATTAGTACAAGAAGGTACTTCTTAGAACCAAACACCAAAGATATTGTTGGCTACAACAGAGTTGTATTGTTGATGGACAAAAGAATTCAATGATATATTTAAATTTGGCATTGCTGTCAAAGGGAGAGAATATATCCATATGAAATATATAGAGATAAGGGAGAGAAGATCCAAAGGGAGAGAAAATAAATATCCATCAAGGAGAGGAACAATCAAAGGGAGAGAAAACATTAGAGAAAGATTCAAAGAAACAACCATCCATCTAAGGGAGAGAATTAGAGAAAAGTTAACACTGCATATCTATCCAGAAAAGGAAGAAGATATTCTACAAAAAGGGAGAGACAGAATTAGAAGTTGCTACATCTATCCAGTGAAGGGAATAATGAATGAAAAAGGTACTCTGGAAGAATCAAATATGAGCTAGAAGAGCTTACTGAAAGTCAGATATTTGTATTGGTTATAGAACATATAGTTTGGAAGAGATTGATGAAACACAACTAATATATTTTATATTGTGTTAGTAGTATGTTTCCATCAATGCCATAGGGAGAGATTGATAAACTATAACTGATTGAATGTTTGAAGATGACAAAGTTGATGATCACTGAACTGCAGAAAGTAAATCCAAGACACTAAATCAGTTAATGTATTTTATTTTCATTGATGTCAACTTGATATGGTATGATTTCTCATACACATATTGTCACAACACTTAAACATCTAAAGAGACAGAGTTTTTATTGTCGGTAACCATGTACACCGAGTGATAGCAAACCCCGATGGACAGTGAACACCGAGCACATAAGTTCACAGTGTTAATCGACGAACAGTGTTACCTGAGAAATTTATACCCAAGAAAGCATTACCAAGCTAACTATAGTTGTCCCTGAATAGAACTGAAGTCGATGCCTGAGCTATCTGTAGTAGTTACCAAGCACAACTAAAGTGTTGAATAACAGACATTATTGAAGCCCGAGGACAACTGGAGTTAGGAAATGATAAAATAATTAGCTGACAGGAGATATATTTAGAGTTATCTAATTTTTTGCTTTATTTCTATCGACCAATTAAAAGATAAAGATAAGAAGGAGATTTAAATCATGTTTTATTCCAGAAAACAAGGAGAGATTGAAGAAATAAAAATAAAGCAAGCATAGAGAGCTTTACAAATCAAGAAGTGATCAACGAAGAAAATAAGAAGAATGTATTGGAGTTGATGAAAATGATCAACCCACAGCTCCCAAGAATGACCTGCATGCAAACCTGTCATAGAAAGAGAGAAATAAAAAAGCTATGGAGGCCAAAAATCACAGATCGATGGAAGAGGAAACATATTGTGCAAACAATGTAGAAAAACACTTAATGCAATAACATCCTCAATTAATTAATAACCATTGAATTGAATAATTTA
>MU227300.1:2617426-2627846 GCA_018584345.1 Thuja plicata
TAATAAAAGAATTAATTATTAAATGCCTAAAGTTTAGCTTAAGTAAAAGAGAGATAATAAGTGACTTAATAATTAAATCAATATGATTTAATTAATAAGTGGAATCACTTTATTACTCTAACAGAATGAACAGTGAAATCATTTCTATATAAAGAGACAAGTAATTCATTATCAAGAAGAGAAATGCTTAGTATAATTCTACTGAAGATAGAAGTCTTCATGCAGATCTGACCATACAGGTTGGGGAACAAAGCCAAGAATTCTGCAGACACCGAGCAACAGAGAAGCAACAACATTCACTAAGCAGAAAGAATTAGAGAAAACGTATTGAAGAGAACATTGATCAAAAGAGTTATAATGGACTTACAATAGATCTGAAAATCTTCAATTCAAAGTTTAATTAATGAACATATCGTTTACTGTTTCAGTTTAACCATTGATTCAGAAAATCTCTTAACCGAGTGAGATTTAACCATCCTTATTATATTGAGATACATCCTAAGGAGTATCAAAAGGTTTTCATGTTGACAACATAGTGAATGCTAGGTCAAGTGATAAAATGTTAGTTTTAAATCCTCTAACAAGGTCACACTTAACAACGTATTTGTAACCTTTAAAATGGTTGGCTCTTTTCCGAGCTTAATTCAGAAGAGTAAAAATTTTGGGTTATCAGTCCCAAGTGGTTTTTCCCTTACTAGGGTTTCCACGTAAAAAATTCATGTGTCGAATGTGTATATGGTTCATTTCTTTGATGTTTTTCTTTACTCATTACTAAAACAGGATTGGTCGGTAAACACTAAGTTTATTTACTGATATTCGATAAAGCTTAAGAAAAGGATAAATAGTATAATCACCGAGCAGTATTTATATGTTAGATTTACACAAGGCATACATCTTGTAGGATTAAAGATAACTAGAGGAATTATATATGTGGTATAAAGTTTTGGCTGAATTATTGGATTAATTTTTGAGACCACTGATTCACCCCCCTCCCCCTCTCAATTATTCTAACAAGCACCATCCTCACAACATCATTTGTTAAGGCTCCAAACTCTTTGCAAAATAATTCAAGGTTTTGGTTTGAGACCAGGCCCAAAAACACCTTCTGTTCCTCTGCATATGTGCTTATCAAATGGATAGGAGTGTCCATCTTCCAAAAAACAACTACCAGAATATCAAAATTATACCGCCTAAAGACATGAACCATAGGAAATCTTTCAAGCACTAGCAAAGGAAGACCCAAACCAAAGGTGAATTGAAGAATAAATAAGCATAGATAATTTATAAATAGTCCTTCATTCTTTCTCTAACTTAATTAATTCATTTGTCCTTCAAAATTCTATAAATCTTTAATATTAAATGTACAACCGTGCAAAATTAGAAATAGCCAGATTTAGTGTCAGTGATAAAATATTTCTTTTATTAACGACAACTGTGATACATTATCAACCCTCCATGTAAATATATGTAAGACTTGATACGTGTAAATAATGATGTCATTAGGTGATGTTGCATTAATTAGATAATGGTTATGGTGCAGATTAATTTGATATGTGATGTTCCTCCAAGAAATTGGGCCGAACTTAAACTTCCACCATTGATCTAGGATCATCAAATGGTCTCAAATAATACATTTAACATTACAAAATGATGGATGTTACTATTAGGTTGCGTGTCGATGTAACTTTTTGTGTTTATCGATTCCAATGTGTTTAATCTGTGAACAAGTGATTAGTTGGCATTGACCCACATGACGCATTGATGAGTCCCATCTTTTTAAAATCGCCAATAAAATATTTATTTTTCCCATAATTAATGATACATTAGCCAATAAAATAAATATATTTTCAAAAGACACATAAAATCGCGAGTACAAATATTTTTTGTTTCCTTCAAATGAAAATCATTCCCCTCATATATTATATTTTTTTTACTTCAAAAGCAAAAAAATTGCCTCATAAAATATATATATATTTCCCCCACATTAATGTATTATTTTCCAGGATTTTATGGAATTTTCATTTGGCAGGGAAAAATTTGCCTTCTCCTTTATATTATTTTCCTAATTTGGAAAAAAAAGTCGCCTTCATCAAGAAAATTTTTCCCCTAAATTAATGAAGGATTTGATGGGATTTTACACTTTTTCCTAGGAGGGGGTTTCTTAAAATTATCCCTGCTTGAGGACCAAGACAAAATGACTTTCACATTTCCTTGGGGTACTTTTTTTTGGAATGTAATGCCATTTAGATTGAAAAATGTTGGTGCAACCTATTAGAGAGCTATGACTACAATTTTCCATGATATTATGCATACCTTTATGGAGGACTATGTAGATGATTTATTAGGAAAAACAATTACATGGAAAGAAAATATCAACATATTAGATCAAATATTTCAAAGGTTAGAACAATTCAAAGTACACATGAATCCAAAGGAATGTGCTTTTGGTATCACATCAGGAAAGTTATTGGGATATATTTTTTCAACTCGTGGGATATAAATAGATCCAAGAAAGGTGCAAGTCATTTTAGAAATGGAATCTCCCAAAAATATTAGTCAATTAAGGTCTCTACAAGAGAGGCTACAATCCCTCAGGAGATTTATTTCACAATTAGCAAATAAATGTGGATCATTCACTCATCTATTACATAAAAACATACAATACTGATGGGATAATAAGTGTGAAGTCTCATTCAAAATGATGAAGGAATATTTGATGAATCCCCCAATTCTAATGCCACCAATAATAGGAAAAATAATTTTATTGTATGTCTCAGGTACTGATAAATCATTGTGGGCATTATATAAAACAAAATGATTCAGAAGGAAAGGAGAGGGCAATATACCATTGAAGTGGAACCTTGGTCAACTATGAGCTCAACTACACAACAATTGAGAGAGCATGCCTAGTAGTGGTCTTCGCATCATAGAATTTGAGAAATAATATGTTAGCACAACCCATCAAGTTAATAGAAAATATAGATCCATTAAAATTGATTTTGAACAAAGCTATCCTAACAGGAAGAATTCTAAAATGAGTATTAATCCTAAGTGAATTTCACATTGAGTATGAGGATAGAAAGACTATCCCTGACAAGTAATTTTAATATAGCTAATTGGATCCCCTATATAAGATGGCAAGCCTTTGCACATTGAATTTCTTGATTTGGTTATCTGTTCATTCACATCAGCACCATGGTATTTGTATTTTGATGGTTCCTACACTCAATAGGGATCTAGAGATGGTGTTTTATTTGTGAATCCAGAAGGATGCACTATTCCTAAGTCATACAAGTTGACGTTCCCTTGTACTAAAAAAATATCGCAATAGGAAGCATTCAAGGTTGTCCAAAACCTTGATTTCATTTGTGTATCTCTATCTGATATGATAGTCTCTAGCACACCGTGAAGTCTGAAAATTTCTTACACAAAATTCTTGGACAAATCCAATGATCCATCTTTCAAAATCCCTAGAATAAAATGAGCCACCTTTGTTAGTTTTTTAACTACAACCAAGATGACTTGCCATAGGTAATCCCTAGAGGAAATCTATACCAATGACTTTCCATTTGTATTTTGGAATGTCATGTGGGTAAATTAGTCCAGCTAGGTGGACATGCTCAATCTTGACTCGATGGTATTCTAAAGACTAGCTACATAATCTATCACATCATTCTTAAGCCCTAGCCACAAGTACAATGGCCTCAAATTGCCAATCATCTTGTTCACCTATGGATGAACTAAAAATGGAGTGCAATGCGATTCCTTAAGCACCAACTTCCCCAACCCTTATCGATCGGGAACATAGATCATGTTATGGTACCTCATCATACAATCATCATGAAACGTTTACCTATCAAAATGGTAATCAGATGGATCAGTGTGAAAAATTAATTTGACCATCTCATAATGGTCATCGCTGGGAAGATTCTATAACATGTGCTTTGGAAGATAATGTACATCCTCCTACTAAGAGCATCTTCCACTCTGTTCTCTTTACCCTTAATGTAAGCAATGCTAAAATCATACTCGCTCAAGAAGTCTAACCATTGTATCTGCCTAGAATTAAGGTTGGGTTGCATAAAAATATATCTCAGGCCCACGTGACCATTTTTTAGCTCAAATGGCTTACCTAACAGGTAATGCCTCTACATCTATAAATCATGAGCAATAACAGCCAATTCTAGATTGTGAGGTGCATAATTTACCTCATGTTGTTTCAACTTCCATGACTCATAAGCCATTGCTCTTCCATCCTACATCAATATGTTTCCAAGACCTTCACCTGAAGCATCTGTATTCACTACAAACTTTACATTTGGATTAGGTATGGTCAAGATAGGGGCTGATGTAAGTGTTTGTTTCAACATCAGAAAAGCTGTCTCACATTCCTTTGTCCACTCATATGTCTTCCCTTTTCACTAAAGGGATATATTAGGAGCTGCAATCTTAGAGAAACCTTCCAAAAAAAAATTGTAATAACAAAGAAGTCCCATTAAACTTCTCACTTCTCTCACATTCTGAGGAGTTGTCCATTCAAGAATAGCCTTCATCTTAGCAGGGTTTCCTGCAATTCCATGCACAGATAGAATGTAACCCAAATAGTTTATCTCTATCTGATAAAAATAACACTTGGATATCTTACAATAAATTTTCTTGTGTCTTAAATGATGTAAATATATGTGCAAGTGTTCTTCATGCTCCTCCATATTGTTTCTAAATAAATCAAAACATCATTAATAAATATCCCCACAAATTTATCCAGATAGTCCCTAAAAACACAATTCATTAGATTCATAAAATCCGTAGCAACATTCATTAATCCTAATGGTAGGACAACATATTCATAATGCCCATACCATGTCCTAAATGTAGTTTTTGGTATGTCATATTCCTTTATCTGAAGCCAATGATATCCAGATCTCAAATCAATATTTGAAAACATAGTTTCTCCCTTCATCTAATCAAACAATTCATCTATCCAAGGAAGATGATATATGGTTTTTATGGTTACCTTATTAAGAATCTAGTAATCAATGCACAACCATAAGGTACCATCCTTCTTCTTTATGAAGATCACTGGGGTTCTCAAAGGTGATATACTAGACCGTATGAACCCTTTATCCAAAATTTCTTGTAACTACACCTTCATTTCATACATCCTTGTGGTTGTAATTTTTTTTAGAGCCTTAGATTGTGGCTCGGTTTTAGAAATCAAAGAAATGAATAAATCAAACTCCCTCTTCGGATATAGTTCAAGTAAATCCACTGCAAAAATATCCTGAAACTCTTGTAAGATAGGATAGTAATAAAAAAAAGGAGTGTTGTCGAGGTCCTTAACATGTGTTTCATACAACATACACCCCTTCCTTCTAGCCCATTTTAGTTTCATAGCGGAAATCTATCTCAGCTCAATGGGTTGTTTCACACCCCTTAGTACTTTAGGCTTCCCTACATCATCTAGATATTCAACTTATTTCTCCCTACAATTAATAATTGCCTTATGCTTAGTTAACCAGTTGATTCCCAAAATGACATCATATGAAGCCAATGAGGCTACATATAGGTTCACTTGCGGTAATAAAATTCCAAGATAAACACTACTCTACCTGATACTTTGCCCTGTTTCCATACTCTATTATCCATGGTTTAGCCATATAACCTGCTCTAATAGGAAAATGACATACAACTATAGGATCTACAAAACATTTAGTAGATCCATTATTTATCAAAATTAGCATGTTTTTTGTCAACAACTGCATGAATATGGTCTTGTGCATGTGATCCTTTCCCATCTAAATGTTGATTCCATCTGATATCATAGTGATAACCCCCACACATAAAGCATCTATATCAATATCTTTGTTTTCCCTTTGGTTTGTTTCTTCTGTTATCATTCTTATTATTATTGTTGTTGTTACCCCTGTTCTTATTCTGAGTGTTACTATTGGAATTCCTTCTTGAATTCCTTTGACCTTTTCCTCTTATATTCTAAATCTATTAATGTCCACCATTTTTCTATTTATTATCCTGAAATTTCCTCTTGAAACCCTGGGAAGTGTTATGTTTCTGGTGCGTACTCATTATAGACATCTATTGTAGTATTTGTTCCTATGCATGGGCCTTCTTGAAAGAAACATCCATCATCTCAAGCTCATGCATATCAACCTCTGAACATATTTTAGGATGCAACCCAAGAATGAACTTGCGAGTTTTAAATCGCTCATCTTACTGAAATTGAGGAACATACTTAACCAAGTGACAAAACCTCTCATGATATTGAGTAGCTGTTAATACATAACTGTGGTAACAACCTCCTATGGAAAATATGAAAAATGATTCACATGTAATCTCACCAAGATGTAATATCTTCTCTGTCATTTTGCTATCCCACCATGTGGCAGCTTCCCCAACCAACTGGAAATCACCCCACATTGCTCTAGGTTCACCTGAAAGTAATTCTGCACATGGATATAATACAAGCCTCTACATCATCACCAATAGCCTTACCACTAAAACAAGGAGGAATGACCTTCCTAAGGTCTTTATGGAGCTCTTATATAATTATGCCATGTTATTCGCTATCTCTGTAACTCTATGACCATATTTCATTTTTTGTTGCTCGTCATTCCTCCTTTCCTCCTCAAGTTTCTTCTGAGCCTCTAAGCTCTGATCCTCTTCCCTCTTCCTTTGTTCCTCCTCATTTTCCCTCCCCCTTAAATCATTCTCAAGATGATCCATACGTTCACCTTGTTGTTGCAAGAGGTTTCATTGTTGAGTCAAGAGGGCTAAGATCTAATCTAACCTCTGGTTTGAATCATCATTTGGACTATTGTTAGATTCATCCTAGTTGTTGTTTCTATTATTCAAAGTGAGTATTTAGATCCTACACAAAGAATAATTATGTAGCTTAGCAACAATAGACCAAGGCCATAGAGTTTAAACACAACTTTGATACCATATGTAAGGACTGAAAATATCAAAGAGCATGCCAAATCAACAAATATAAAAAATTTGAAAATTTTGAACAAAAGAGTCAAAGTTGATACACAATTAGACTAGTCAAAAAATATTTTAATTTTATATATGAGGGAAATATACATAAATTTGACCTACTTGTCGATGTAAGATACATGAAATAATGAATTTATTAAAGCAATACTGTCGACCATACTATCGAGCCTACAATTTCATAACATATAATATAAGGACAATATCAACTCTAAAAAATAATGTCGACTTACTCGTCGAGTATCACAAATACGTCATCATAATTCATTATTACCTAAAATCAAGTATACATCAAATGCAAGACCCTAAAGGTCAACCATGAAACATGATACATATAAGTTCACTCAGAGAACTGTCCATTTGTAAATCCCTCATTCATAGGCCCTCAAACATTTCTCCATCTGCTATCTCGAGATGATAGTGTGGCCCAGACACTCTTTCTGCTCAACCATAGAGTTGTTAGCTCCCCTAGGGCTCTTCATGACATGAAGAGCACGTCAAACCTTCTCAAGATGCCTCGTAACCCAGAACTTGTGTGTCATATGGATATGGTGTAGTTGTGAAACTAACTACAAAGAACATATGCCTAATGTAGAACATAATCATAGATATGGCAAGGAGATTAAACATAACATGGATTTTTAAACAACATATGCAAAGACAGCTCTGGCCAATTCAATTTAGTACCAGATTTCTATTGGTAGATAGAAAGAAAATTATAACATTTTTTATTCGACCCTACCCTGAGTAATCCACATTTAACACCCTTCAATAAAAGCTACAAGTGAGTAATCCACATTCATCACACTTCCATAATAGCTAAAAGATACATCTACAACCACTACACATATACATAGAAGAGGAAAGAGTTAAGGAACCTGGTTCGTATTTGCATAGATGCCTTCATTTTCCCAATTCCAATAGTAGTCATCCATCTCTTCCTTCCTACTTCCAAAATCTGTCCCCAATCATCCCTCTGGTATTTCCACCCCAATTTCCTCAAATCCAATGAATTTCCAAATTCCTTTTGTAAAACTTTTCTCTGTGTTTTTCCTTCATTATCTCCCAAATTGTCTTGTACATGTTTATCATCTTACATGCATTCCCAAAATTAGAATGTAAGAGGATTTATTTCATTATAATTATTCTCTAACTTAAACGCCCACTTCGATATCATGGCCCAATTTGATTTTGTACATTTATTACTATTAAATTTAGAATCATTGGATTAATTTATTTTTCTATTACTGGTTGTTTTGACCTTAAAGATATTCTCATAGCAATAAAATATTAAATTTCACATAAAAATATATGTATTTTATTTACTAATAATGCATACAAGATTTACATCACTATTCACCACAATGTAAAATTCAACTTCATGTAGGGTAAGAAAATAAGCTATTTATTTTAATATTCCACATTTTTTCACATGAGGTAAAGAATAGACAAAAATTAAATCCATCAAAGGAATAATAAGACTACATGGTGTGTCCAATCCCAAACCATCCATACCCACCACTATCAAGGAGCTAGCCTTCTCTACCTCAATCACACTCTCGCCTTCTTACTGCAACCACTCACTCACACTCCAAACTGGATAAGTAGGCCAGTGCCCAATAAATCAATACAATAACAATAAATATATATATTTCATTGTATATAAATTATTAAAAAAACCATTCAATTATCTCATCATCATCGTCATTATAAAATGCAACATCATTATAAAATTCATAAGATCATAGCAACATGAAATTATCATCTAAAAATTGAAATATCAACCAAATCACCAATTATTATATCATGAATAATGTCTCAAAATATATCAACATAAGTCGAGGTCCAACCGACTTAGTCAACAAGGTCAAAGAGTCGCTAAAAGATCCTAGAAAATATGAGGCTAATAGATGGAGTCTGACATTCAACATCTCAAATATGGGTTTGGATTTAGTAGTTTTATATATCCATTTTGTAAGGGTTTAGTAATAGTTTGTAGAGATATTGTATTTTCATATTTTTGTGGTGTTTGATAATAGTATAATGACATTATTATTCTATGTTTATAATAAATATTTTAGCAGCTTCATATATTGTACTACATTGGGTGAATTTTCTCTAGATTGAATAGATTATTGTAAGACTTGATATACAAGTTATTTATGATGGTTCTGAAATTGGAATGCATGTTTCTTTATGCTTTATGTTGTAAATGTGAAAGGAAAAAAAGAGTTCAAAAAGTATCAATAATTTATTAAATTCGTTATAAAAATTAACAAATTATATAAGAAAAATTATAAGTGATATTTAATTAGAAGAACAAAATTATTATCTTAAAAATTTTAATTAGAATAATTTAATTGCACTATAGAATTATAGGACATTAATTTTAAAATAAATCTTAAAAAATTCAACAACTCTTTTTGAAATGATATTAGTTCTATGCGATCAATAGTAGTTATTATCATTGGTTCTAGTGTCTAGATGTGTATGTTTCTTTTGTATCACATTCTATGATCCATCATTAAGATGATAACAAGCTCATGGAGTAGAAAGATGATAGATACGAGAGTATGATCCAAAACATTGATGCAAAGAAATACAAGATTTAAAACAAAATAATGACAAATATTGTATAGGATAGATAAGAAAGTTGAAAATTATGAGTCTATTTCTTTAATATATGTACATGTGAAGTTGATATTTTCCTTCTTATCAAATTATATTGAGGAATGTGACTTACCATAATTACTATTTTGATGTTCTCCAGAGTAAGTTGTTTGCCATGTTCTCTCAAATATATCATATCATAAGCATCACAAATAATGTTAACATAGTCAGGGGTTACAACACAATCATGTATGTATGTGTGAAGACATAAACAATAATCATCATATAATCTTAATCTTAGAGAAAAACATAAGTAATGATCATATCAATGTTCCTATATCCATCTAAAGCATAAGTCATCTATCAACATCTTAATCAAATCCCATGCTATCCAAACATAATAAATAGTCCATGACAATTATCAATGTCTGAGAAGTCCTAACTATGCACACACCAAGGTCCTGAAATATTCTAAATATATAATTATCTAGATAGAAACACATGGAAGGGTACCATATACCATACACAATATATCTAATAACATCAACATGTCTATCATTAGGATCATCATCAAGTATTAGAATATAACATTATTATGAATAAGCTAACGAATAGATCAGATAAGTACTTCTAAATATCATATTTGCATAAGAGGCAAGGGGAACATAGAAAGATCTTACAACATCTAATATACTCACCCCATGGCATCTAAATATAAATTCCTTGATTGGGTTAGGGTTAGAGAGGTGTTACATTTGATACATATACTACTACTACTTATGAAATTCTAGACTAAATT
>MU227300.1:2629202-2641401 GCA_018584345.1 Thuja plicata
ATCTCACAAGACATATCTGCTCTTCTAATGATCAATGGAAAATGAGGGTGTAATCTTAACACTTCCTTCACTACTGCTCGGAGATATGGAAGATTTGCTATGTCTGCCTCCTCCATTCTTCTCTCCACACCCACAACATCATCCAACTCTGCTTGCGCTTTTTTCATCAGTGTTGGTTTTCTCAGAAGCTCTGTCATTGCCCATTCAATTATTGACGAAGTTGTGTCGATCCCTGCAATAAACATGTCCTGACAAAACAGGAACTTGGGCAGTGTTATTAATAGTGACAACTCTTAATAAAGCACTGTGCCATACAAAGCTAAAGTGATGGTCTTGAGTAGGCCAACTGATGGGAATCACAATAAGACAACAAAATAAGAAAATAAAGTTATCAATATGTACGAAATAAGAATCTGTTTCTATCGATAGATTATCATTCAAGGTTTTTTTTTTAAGACAATAGAAGAAAAATGTTTTGAAGAAATTAATGCAATGGTAAGCAGGAGATTAGCAGCACAGCTAGTAATTCCAATCAAGAGTGATTGCATAACTCAAATTCAATATAGAGAGGAGAATGAGAGTTTGTAGAGAAATTATGATATTGTTATAAAAAATTAACTGTGTAGTTTTCAAGTTAAACTCATTAATCTATGTTTTATGAGCTGTGGTTTCTAAGAACTTATATCTTATAGAATGGAAGACATGCTTAACAGTCATTGCATCACCATTGATCTATATTTTATGAATAGTGGCTCACAAGAATCCATCTTCTATAAAAACAAATAGCATATTTAACATTTAGTTTGATTCTAAAACTACAGCATTGAATCATGATAGCAATATCATAATTTCACAAATGCCTATAAAACTTTCTTAAAGGAGCTGGTGTCATCAGTATATAATAAAATAATGTCTAATAATCTGCTTATTTTTACAAAAGTTAGATTATCAATGTTGGTGCTCAAGTATTCCCCTTTCAATTATAATAAATAAATTTAAAAAGAAACTAACAATTGTTATACTATTATACTATTATATGGAATACTATTATTTGGAAATAGATCCTGATTTGTTAGCCCAGATTTGATTTTCTAGTCATATCAGTGTTGAAAAGGAGATGAAAGGAGATGAAGATGCTTTGATTTTCTAGTCATGTCAGTGTTTAAAAAGGAGATGAAGATGCTTTGGTTACTGGTTACTTTTAAACTTTCAAACTTTAATTCTTCTATAGTACACTTTTTTTTAATAGAAAGAAGGGAAACATTGAAATGAAACGTGCCAATGTAAATAGCTTTTTAGGAAAAGAACTTGAACTTAAAAAAATTTGTTTCTTTTCATAAATGCTTTGTTTTTTTTTTGTTTTTTTCGGCAAGATTCTAGATCTGCGTGCAGAACTTATCATTCGTAAAATTTTATGACATAAATTTGAAATCAGTTTTATCTGAAAGTGTTTGCACAATAGAAAACGATTCAACATCTTAAATAAGCTCATATCACCCAATAGTTGAAAAAGGTTGATGTCATTGTGAAATAAAAATCATTGACAGTGCGTGTATATGTATATGCATATGTATGGGTTTGGATTTAGTAGTTTTATTTATGCATTTTGCAAGGGTCTATTAGTAGTTTGTTGGGTTTCTAGAGATATTGTGTAGTTTATTTGGTGTAGTTTATTTGTGCCTGTAGGCACTGGGCACTGTGTGCACACTGTTTTGAATAGATTATTGTAGTTGTTGATATACAAGTTATTTATGATGGTTATGACAGCAGAATAAAGTTTCTTTATACTTTATGCTGCAAATATGAAAGGAAAATTTTCAGTTGAAAAAGTATCAATAATTTATTTAATTTACAATGAAAATTTACAAATCATATAAGAAAAATTAGAAGTGACATTTAATTAGAAGAAAAGAATTATTATTTTAAAACTTTAATTAAAACAATTTAACTTGCACTACAAATTTATAGGACATCTGTTTTAAAATAAACCTTTAAAAATTCAACAACTGCTAGGAGTAATAATATTAGTTTTTTTTTGCAATCTATAGTAGTTATTGTCATTGGTTCTGGTGTAACAATTTTTTATTTTTTATTTTTTCTACAAATCATCTTAGCCAACGATGCTAAGAGAAATCATAAACGCTCTTTAACCAATCTTCACACCATTCCTCTGTTTGCAATCCTCCATGATCTCACCAATAGTCCTAAACACCTCATCTATTCTCAAATGCTGCAGAGCATCCAGCCTTCTGGCACTAAAAATCTCTTTATTTGAGATCTTTCTGAGCAAACTCCATTGAGGGGCATAAGGACTCCATAATAGACTTGTGCCTTGGTAGGAAAATACCCTTATAACGTATTCGTTGTCCTGCTTGAGAAGCTCTGGTCATTGTTCCTTAGTACTTCTCTTGCGATGGATGGAGATGAAACAACCAATGTTGTCTGCATGCCCAATTTGATGGTCATGAGAGGCCCATATTTCTGTGCAAGGTGGAGAAGAGGTTGGTGGGGTTTGTCCCCTACCTGAGGGAGGTTTCCAATGATGGGCCATGCAGGAGGACCTGGTGGAAATGATAAACTCCTATTACTCTTCTTCTTCAGCAAAATGAGGAGTATCAGTAGTAGAACTCCTGCAGCTAGGGAAAATGATGGCGATGCAATAGTAATTGATTCCATGACGATCTGGTAGCAGAAAAGGATTCACTGAATTGTGCTCAGTTGGTAGCTATGTGAGCCAGAAAGCCTTCAATGAACTCGTGCTCAAATGGGTATGCTCAAATGGGTAATATAGTGTAATGGCATTCAATGTATTGCAGAATCTACTCTTCTTGTGGCGTAGCCGAAAACCCAACAACTTTGAAGGTACAATATCATCTCATCTTAAAGGATTGTTGAATTGTGATAAACTGTAAAGTAAAACAAAATATTATCTTGTCTAGAGGTTTTTGGATAGAAACTGCAAAATATTATCTTGTCTAGAGGTTTTCGTATAGAAACTGTGATGAACCGTTGATTCAAAAAAGATATACACAGTTTTTATCCACAAACCTCGAGCACAACATTATGGAAGAAATGTCATTTTTTTGAAAATATGATCTTATCTTCAAAGATTACAATAGAATAAAGATAATTTTTAAAAAGAGATAGTCTATAATGATTTAAGAGATAGAATTTAGATTTTTAAAAGTTTGATTTAATTCAGTGATAAGAGATTTCCAGAATTTATAACTAGCACTTGCACCAGAAGAGGGTGCAAGAATTATGTCAATAGGAAAAAACATTTAAATTAATATGTTTGTATGAAATGAGTTTTTTCACCTATTAAATTTTGTCTTTTCAATACATTGAAACAAGAAGTTAGTGGAATAAAAATTAAGTGTATGGTTGTTGTCATGTTAAAAGTTTATTGGGTTGGAAAAGTGAATGTATGCATTAAGAAGATGAATTATATGTAAGAAAATAAATTCTTGGTAACATAGAAAAAAATGGGCAATGTTGCAATGTATGAACGTCAAGTAAAGTTTGTTTTTAAATAGGAGAACTTTCTTAGTGTGAGATGACTATACCGAGAACCAAGCCTTCATTTAATAGATATTAAAAGTATTGTTTTGGACTGAAATGAAACACAACAAAAAAATGTTGACAGCTACATACAAATTTTAAAAAAAATAAAACACACTAAGACCACTACAATTGACTTACCTCAAGACTTTGGACAAATTTTGTTGCTGTCAACAATGATGATAATAAAAAGGGGCAAAATGTGACAGAATTCCCACCACAATAGATTTTTTTTTTTAAACGAGACTAACTAAAACCAATATTATTCTCATTCATTAAATCTGGGATATAATTTCACTTCCTGCAATGGTCGAAGTAATGCTCCTTGAAATGGAGGCTGAACTTTCTATCCAATATGAGTGATTGAGCGACTAATATTGTAACTTTTAGGCTCTGATTTTAGATTTTCATGTTTGGGAACTTTTCCCTTCACTCCTTTTCCTACAACATTAGAGAACTCGCCCAACAACTGCTAAGTGGGTTTCACATACTTTAAGTGCTTAATGCCCTGAGGAACCCGAATTAGGATTCTAATACCTTTTCCTTAACAAAATCCCCTCTGATCTCGAGAAAAGCCCAACTTTAGCAGCATTCAAAATGTCCATAGATTTGGTCTTCATATCTGAATTTGACTACAACCATTTAACCAGTTCATGGGGAGGAATCAATCTATTGGTGTCAAGTCTTTGAACCTGAACTTGCAAATTCTAGGATCTAAAGATAAAGAAAGGCCTTGAACAGATCGTCCATTTCGTCTGCTAAAACCTTGCCCATGTTTGGTCTCCATGGGAGATTGTTCACACTACTTAAAGAAGAAGGTTGTACAAAATGTTAAGTCATTTCAAGCTCTGGTGGGCGAATTCAAACTCTGAAAGTTGAGAAAATCTGATTATTTTTCAAGGAATTTTAGCTTTATTTTAATGTAATACTTTGGTGGGGAATTCTTTTCAGTGAATTCTATTTATGTTTTAACGAAACACTCTAGTGGGCGAATTCAAACTCTAAAAGATGAGAACAAGATCTAATCTGCTAGAGAAAATGGAAAATGAAGTTCAAAATGCAAAGATCAATGGTTGAATGGTGATCATGGGATTGACACCCAAGCCGATAGTGAAAATGCTAGCATCTCTCACAAACAAGCCCTCGATTTCCTAGCTCTGTCCATTTTCATCCACACAGGAGGTGGATGTAGATGGATTCCCATCCTGTAATTCCCCATCTAGTGCACGGATATCACAGGCCACCGTCCGTCATTCTCCTTCAAATACCTCTAAATTTTGCAATTCCTGGTGGGATGAGGCGGGATAAATTGGTGGTTGTAGTTAATTCATTAACCCTCTTCATATCTATGAAATGTTTTATGTGATTGCATATTGATTCAAAGATCTTATTTTATCTGGATAAGATTTGAATTGATCAGATCAATGATTTTCTTAGTGACCTTGCATATTTTATTAGATGCAGATAGTTGTTTGGTAACCCAAAATAGTAGTTTAACATGAAATAATGGTTTAGTAGCGTCAGATAGGTTTTCTTGAAAAGCTCTCGCATTATAGCCTATCAGCTAATAATAATATATAGTAGTTTCTATATTAAATTGTGTGCAAGATATTAGCATCAATGTTTCAGATCACACTCCATGATCCATCATCACGATGAAGAGAGCTATTGATTTTATTTCCTTAGCTCTCTTCATCCTGATGATGGATCATAGAGTGTGATCCAAAATGTTGATGCTAATATCTTGCACACAATTTAATCCAGAAACTGCTATATATTGTTATTATGGATTATGTCCAAATCTTTTATAACTGAATTAAATCAAACTTTTAAATCTCTTATCATTTTTTTTGTAAGACAATAAAAGAAAAGTGTTTGGAATAAAATAATGTAATGGTAGGTAGAAGATTAGCAACATAACTAGTAATCCACATCAAGAGTGGATACATAACTCACCTCCAATATAGGGAGGAGAATGAGAGTCTACAAAGAAATTATGATATTGTTATAAAATATTAACTATGTAGTTTTCAAGTCAAACTCATTGACCCATGTTTTACAAGGTGTGATTTCCAAGAACCCATATCTCGTAGAATAGAAGGCATTCTTAGCAGTTATTGCATCACCATTGATCTATATTTCATGAATAGTGGCTCCCAAGAATCCATCTTCTATGAAAAAAAATAGCATATTTAATATTTAGTTTGATTTCAAAACTACACCACTGGATCCTAATAGCAATATCATAATTTATTGATATAATAAAAATGCCTGTAAAATTCTCTTAGAGGAGCTGGTGTCATTAGTGTATAATAAAATAATGTCTAACAATTTTCTTATTTTTTAAAATGTTGGATTATCAATTTTTTTATAATTATGGAATAAATAGGCTTTGAAGGGACTTGAAACCCTATATACAAAAGACTCTTACATAATCAGATAATCTAATAAAGCCCTAGATCATAACCAAAGACAAAAAGGATTCTTCAGAAATAGAAACATAGAGAATGGTAACCAAAGACTAGAAAAAAACACCAAAAACAACATAAAAAATAAGAAAACCCAAAAAGTGAGGCACTAGCTAAACCAGGTTCTTGAGGATCTCTACAACCACAGCTTCCAACAGGATCATGTTCAGAGCCTCTATCTTCAGTTCCTTCATATCAAGAGATGGAATATGGACTTTCTTCTTAAAATTCTCCATGGTCCTCTTGTTGGTCCCAAACTCCTCATGGCCTTTGTCATTGGTAGCATCCAAGTCCAAGATCATGTTCTCCTGCTACGCCTTATCCAGGTTGTCCACCATAAGCTTAAAAGAATCAACAATATTCTTTATAATCTTGTGGCTATGATTCATTATAGTCTAGAGAGAAGCTTGGATCTTCTTGGCATCCTCCTCAATTTTTAGCAAATATAGCCCCATAGTTCTCCTTAAGCTTCTCAAAGGCCTTTAAGGTTCTCTTGAGGCACTCAAAAATGAAAGTCTTCTCAGCCCCAATCCACTGAGCAATACCATATTGCTGACCAGTAGCAAAAGGAACCTCCTCAATATTCTTTCCCTGCACCGCAAACTCTATTACTTCCAACTTACTACCCAAAGCTCTCTATTTGACTTGCTTTAGCTCATGAAAGACCCATTTTAATATACTAAAGGAATATAAAGCATCCCCTCTATCCATCCCAAGGACATCCAACAACAATGTTGGATAATAAATGTTGGTGCTTGAGTTGGTATGGAATTTCGTTGAAAACCAGACTGCTGGAATATCCTAGAATGTAATTCATTCCAACAAATGCAAATTGGCCCCTATATTTTTTGACTAATATGGAAGGTGATGAAATGAATAAGGCTTTCTCCTCTAAGGGAAAAATACATTAGTAAATATATAAATTCTAAATATATAAAATGAAAATTCTATAACTTAAAAAGCGTAGCTCTTTGAAGAGGGAAACAATGAGGAGAAGATTTAAAAGAAGTAAAAGTAGCTTGATCAATTTTGTTCGACAAAGGATTTTGATGAAGAGAAATGGGCCTTCTAAAACTTCTGTTACAAAACTTGTCAAATGGACAAAAGTTGTGTTAATCCTTAATGCACAAAATGGCTTACATGAGTCAACCTATGAATTCAACTTTCCCAATGGTCTAGACTAGTCTTAACGGCTTCTAATTTCCCCTTCGAACAAAAAAAAAACACCTCTCAAAGGTTCAAGTTCCTAACTTATAAGCAAACTCCAAATATTGTCCTAACAGGCCTAATCCCCTACTAGGTCTTCAAAAACTATTTTTCAGACCTTACACAGGAACTTTCCAAATGACTCCCAAAAAACATTAGGTATTCAGACACCCATTTAGATTCTCCATAACATACCAAAGACTCAGTGTCATTTTTTTGGACCAAATCACCCATCTGGCCTATTGTGTCTGTCTTGAGGCCTAAATTAGCCCACTTTTATAAAGCAATCATATCAAATACTTAACCCTTGACCTTTTCTCTTTCTATAGAGTGATATTATGTCTCCAATTAAGGGAAAATGTAATCAATTTTATTTTACTAACTTCCCACATACAAAAGCCCCAAAATGCTCTTTAAGAACCCTCAAAACTTGGGCCTGATCAATGTTGGCCTTCCAAAATCCATTTCAACCAAAAAAGTTTTGATTCACCATTATAATGACATCCCTTAATGGATTCCAACATAAAAATATGCCCTCCTTTGGGCATATGTCATGCTGCAACACATTAGCCACCAACTTAGTTACTCTTCAACCAAGTATTCATGGTGATCACCTGCAATCTCCACATTCTCTGCACATTAGATGGTTATATTCTATCATACATATTAAATTAAGGTGATTCCATGAGAATCAGACACTCACATTCATGGAATGGCCATTAAGCCCTTGAGACAGTCATGATTGTTATTAAATCATTCAATTTCTTAAGTCTGTCAGCACACTTAATTCTTAAATCAGAATAAAAATAAACCTTAATTCAAGTACAATGCTTCCATAGATGCTTATTAAAGTTCCTCAAATCATTGGAAATGCATAGAAGTATAAAGAATCAAACTATCTTAAGAAAATTTGCAAAACTTGGTTATTTTATTGTCTTTAAATGTCATAGTCCATATAATTGATGTCCTCTCCGTAATGTATTTTTCCTCATGCCTTGACTGGGCTATATAGGATGTATTATAATTGTTCCAACCAATTCCAATCGGTCTCCATTGATCAGAAACTCATTAAGACCTCTAAACAAGATTTCCCTCCTAATTGGCAATATTCGTTATGATTTAAATATTTGAATTTCTAATTCTTATTTAATTGCTTTTGCAAGCAATTTATTCTTTCAAACCTTTATCCATGACCCTCTAAGATATACCTTGAATCCTTTAGGAAATATTGGCCCCTACTACAAGAGATTTGGTCCTAGGTTCCTTATCCTTAGGACTTTGAATTACTACATTGAATTCATTATTACAAAGGGCGATTATTGGCTTCAAAACATTCTAATTGACTTCCTTTGATTCCTTATCATCTTCCAAGGTATCTGGTGTCTTCATGTGACCATGTTTTCTCCTAGGTGCCCCTACACCATACTCCCCACTAACAAAAGAGCTCTTTCCCCAAGAGATAAGGGGTCTTGTCTTCACACCTCCAAGTCTTCTTGATGGAGCTTTGCAACTTTGTCCTCTTCTACCAAGCATCTGTTGCAATAAAAATTTTGCATCCTTCTTTGAACCTACAACCAACTTGTTAAAAAAATGAAAAGAAAATGTATCATCAATGTCGTCACTTTTCTTCTGTTTGGTATAGTCATGTCATAGATTTATTTGGACGGTCCTTCCTTCTTAATTTTAGGATCAAAATGACCCCTTCTACTACCCTCCATGGGAAAACTCTTGACACCTTGTATTGGAAAAACTTTAGGAAACCAATGTGTGCCCGAAACTACTCCTTTTTCAGCATCTAACATAAACCTACCACTCTAACATCTTACATCTACTGTCATTACCGCCATTTTTTAGCACCAATAATGATGCTTTGATCTTCTGGTCTCCTTCCACAAACCTATACTTTATCTGGCCCTGTGAATCAATATACTCCTTCTTGCCAAAATAGATATGTCTTGACTCAAATGATGAACTATTTTACAAAGGCTTGAGGACGAAATATTCACCATCTTTACGCATAAGATAAATGTTTTTGTACCCATCATGTATTGTCCTTCTCATGGACTTCCCAAGCCTTCCTAAAAGGATATGACAACATGTCATTGACACTACATCACATAGTACTCTCTGCTTATACTCCCCCATAGAAAAAGAAACATAATCTTTCTCCCTAATTACAAGACTTTGTTCATCACTCACCCAAGATGCTCTATAGGGTCTCGAATGTGCAAACTTCTCCAAATGTAACTCATTAACCATTTCACAAGAAACCAAATTGTCAAAGGATCATGAATCTATGATCATTTTTCAAATCTTACCTTGACTCAAATAATGGGTCCTAAAGATTGATACCTCTGATCTTCCTTGCTTCTGCATGACTAATCCCTTTCTTACCATGAGGAAGTCACCTTCCATATATGGTCCTATCTCATTAATTTCACCTTTCTCCTTCTCCTGGCCCTTGTGTCAAAGTCACTCTCTTATTATATTTCTTGACATCTTTCTCTAGACACTTGTAGAAAGGATATCCTTCCTCTCCATAATTATAACACTTCCCGATGAAGGTAATTGTTCCTCTAGCTACACCAAATATTTCGCCACCTCTTTTCCTACTTCTCTGATAAAAATAGGCTCCTTGTCTTTGTCACTGCTACTCCTCTTGAATGTCATTATTCTTTCCACCTCTTCCCCTATTTGACTTCTTTCTTCCACTTCCTTGTATATCTTTCCTTGTCTTTATCTTGTCCTCTATTTTTATTGCCAACTTATACCACTCTTCCACAATACTAGGTGTAGTAACAATAAGTTTATATTATATATTGAACGTTATTCCACCTAAGTATCTTGCCACTTTCTCTTCTTCATCTTCATCATCGGTAACCTTGATATCAAGTTTGTGAAACTCGTCAGTGTACCTTTGGACATCCATGTCTTTTTGTCTCAAAATTTGCAATTTCTTGTATAAATACACTTTGTAGTCTTTAGGAAGGAACTTCTCCTTCATTTTGTCCATCATCCTTGTCCATGAAGTAACTCTAGGTACTCCCTTCATCCACCTATCATCCTACACGCAATCCCACCATAACAATGCATGCCTCTTCAATCTAGACTTAGAAAAATTAAGCTTCTAACCGTTCTCCACATCTTCACAATCAATGAAATTTTCAACAACACTAAACCAATCATTTATTCCTTCATCTTCATTCTACCGATATACATTGGAATATCAAACTTACCTTTAGAATCACTTTCTTTAATGGATTTGACAAACTTAGCTATTTTTGTATCCTCGGGATGTAACTCTTCCCTTGGTTCTCTCTCTTCTTCAACCTCTTGTTTTCCATGGTGTTCTTGTTCATTGTCTCCTTTCTTCTTTTTAATATGCCTCTTCATATTTTCTAACTCTTTTTTCATCTTCCTATTCTCCTCCGCATATTGTATCACAACCTTGGCAAGTTCAGCGTTGGTCATTCTTGGAGGCATTCCTTGAGCCTCTTCTCCGAGTGTTTCAAACTCTTCTTCAGAAATATACACTTATCCTTCTCCCAAAGTAATAAAATTTATCTAATATCAATTGATGCAGAGAAAATGGGGCTTCTTAAACTTCTGTTACAAAACTTATAAAATGCACAAAACTCATGTCAATCCTTAATGCACCAAACGACTTACATGATTCAACCTATGAAATCAACTTTCCCAATGGTCCACACTGGTCCTAAGGGATTTTAATTTCTCCTTCAAACTAAAATAAATACCTCTCAAAGATTAAAGTGCCTAAATTATAGACAAACCCCAAATACTATCCTAACAAACCTAATCCCCTACTAGGTCTTCAATGACTATTTTTCAGACCTTACACAAGAACTTTCCAAATTAGTCCAAAAAAAATGATAGATTCAGACACCCATTTGGATTCTCTATAACATCTCAAAATTTAGTGCCAAATTTTTTGGACCAAATCACCCATCTGACCAGCTGTGACTGTCTTGATGCCTAAATTACCCAACTTTTACAAAGCAACACTGCCAAATACTTAAACCCTAACCTTGGCTCTTTCTAAACAGTGATATTATGTCTCCAATTAAGGTAAAATGAAATCAATATGACTCTACTAACTTCCCACATATTAAATCTGCAAATTTTTCTTTAAGAACCCTCAAAACTAGAGCCTCATCAATGTCGGCCTTCCAAACTCAATTCAAAGCAAAAAAGTTTGATTTAGGTAATTAGAATGACATCCCTTAATTCCAACATAACAATATTCCCTCCTTCGAGTAGATCTCCTGCTGCTACACATTAGCCACCAATTTAGCTACTCTTCAACCAAATATTCATAGTGATCACCTACAATCTCCACTTTGTCTACATATTAGATGGTTAGATTTTATCATAAATATTAAATTAAGGTCATTCCATGAGAATGAAGCATTGAAATTCATCGAATGACCATTAAACCCTTGCAACAATAAGGATTGTTATTAAATGGTTCAATTTCCTAAGTCTGTTAGCACACTTAATGAGAAATCAGAACACAAAAATGCCTTAATTCATGTACAATACTTCCATAGATTCTTATTAAATTTCTTCAAATCATTTGAAATGCCTAGAAGTATAAACAATCAAACTATCATAAGAAAATTTGCAAAACTTGGTTATTTTATTATCTTTAAATGTCACAGTCCATACAATTGTTGTCCTCTTTGTACTGTTCTTTTCCTAATGCCTTGACCAGACTATATAGGATGCATTAAAACTATTCCAACCGATTAAAATTGGTCTTCATTGATTACAAATTCATTAATACCTCTAAAAAAGATTTCCCTCCTAATTGTCAATAGTTTTTTATTACGGTAAAAGCAGGTTTTGAAGGGAACCCCAAAACCCTTTAACAAAACATAGGAAGGAAAGGCTAAAAAAGCCCCAACAAACAACAGATTGTCCCAAGGAGGGGACCAATCAACAGA
>MU227300.1:2648791-2673079 GCA_018584345.1 Thuja plicata
CAGTATGATCTATCAGTGAATCAGGCAGGGAAACACTAAAGAGACCTTTCTCAGGGATAGACGAATTTTCTACCAAAGGAAAGGAAGATTTTCCAGTAGGTTTCACTCCAAAAAGAGAGGACCAACTACCAGTAGCTTTATTCTTACCTACAGTTTGACCATTAGTTGCTTCAGAAGCCTTACCTTCACTTTCCTTTATCTTTAGTACTTCTTCGGGGAGTTGGAATCTCGATAGAGGGGATACCACCCTTGACTCTTTTGTGGAGCCCTCCCCGTCTGCAGCTTTTGCCTTTTCCTGACTCGCCGGCACGGGTTGCTTCTGAGCATTGCCTGGAAAGATTTTCCCGCTTGTTTCATTTTTCGAAGAGTCCCGTTTTCCTCCTTCTCGAGGGCGGTAACGGTCTGAGTCTTTTTCCCCTTCCCCTTCCTTGTCACCTTCCTTGAAACTCCTACTACCGTCTGTAGTATTCGACTGCACACCTCCACCCGCAGGTTTCCCGCCCGCAGGGGATTTCAAATTCCCTCCAGCCCGCCGATCCGCTCCGCTCCGCTCCATTGATTCTTGGAGTTAAGATTTTTGAATTTCTAATTCTTATTTAGTTTCTTTTCCAAGCACTTTATTCTATTAAACCTTTATCTTTGACCCTCTAAGGTCTACCTTGACTCCTTTAGGTATTATTGGCCCCTACTACAAGATGATTTTTCCTAGGGTCCTTATAGGGACCCTTAGGACTTAAATTACATCAAATTTATAATTACAAAAGGGCATTATTGGCTTCAAAACATTTCAATTGAATTCCTTTGATGCCTTATAATCTTCCAAGGTGTCTGGTGTGTTCATGTGAATTTTTGTTCTCCTAGATTCCCTTGTACCATACTCCCCACCAGAAAAGAGCTCTTTCCCCAAGAGACAAGCGGTCTTGTCTTCACACCTCTAGGTCTTCTTGATGGAGATATGCAAGTTTGTCCTCTTATGCCAAGAATCTTTTGCAATACAAATTCCTCATCCTTCTTCTCTGAACCTGCAACCAACTTGTTAGAAACAAGAAAATAAAATATATCATCAATTCCATCACTTTTCTTCTATTTGGGACAATCATCATAGATTTGTTTGGGCTATCCTTTCTTCTCAATTTTAGGATCAAAATGACCCCTTCTACTGCCCTCCATGGGAAAATCCTTGACAACTTCTATTGGTGAAACATTAGGACACTAATGTGTGCCCACAACTACTCCCTTTTCAACCACATTATTATGCTACTCTATCATCTTATGTCTATTGTCATTACCACCAGGTTTTATCACCAATAATTATTCTCTCATATTCTAATCTCCTTCCCCAGACCTGTACTTCATGTCGCTCTATAAATTAATATACTCCTTGCCAAAATAGATATTTCTTGACTCAAATGATGAACTATTTTTTAAAGTCTCAAGGAGAAAGTCTCTACCATCTTTATGCCCAAGATAAGTGTTCTTGTACCCATCATGTATTGTCCTTCTCATGGACTTCCAAGGCCTTCCTAAAAGGATATGACAGCATGTCATTAACAACAAATCACGTATTACTCTCTCCTTATACTCTCCCATAGATAAATCAACATAAGCTTTCTCCCTAATCACAAGGCTTTGTTCATCACTCACCCAAGATGCTCTATAGGGTCTCGGATGTGAAAAATTCTCCAAATGTTACTCATTAAAAATTTTACAAGAAACCAAATTGTCAAAGGATCCTGGATCTATGATCATTTTCCAAATCTTACCTTGACTCAAACAATTATACTTGAATATTTATATCTCTGATCTTTCTTACTGCTACATGACTGATCCCTTTCTCACCATGAGAAAGTCACCTTCCATATATGGTCTGATCTCATTACTTCCACCGTTCTCCTTGTTTTCTTCTTCTCCTGCCTCTTGCATCAAATTCACTCTCTTATCAAACTTCTCAACCTTTATCTCTGGACACTTGTAGAAAGGATTTCATTCCTCTCCAAAATTATAACACTTCCAGGTGAAGGTACTTGTTACTCTACTTCCACAAAATCTTCCATCACCTCTTTGCCCACTTATCTGATAAAAAATAGGCTCCTTACCTTTTTCATTGCTTCTCTTCTATTCACTATCATTTTTCTTGCCACCTACTCCCATATTTTACTTGTTTATTCCACTTCCTTGTCTCTCTTTCCTTCTCTTTATATTGTCCTCTGCTTTTTTTGCCAACTTATAACACTCTTCCATAGTACTAGGTGTAGTAAGACTAATTTCATCTTTTATATTGAACCTTAGCCCACCTAGGTATCTCACCACTTTATCTTCTTCATCTTCATCATGGGTAACCTTGATTTCAAGCTTTTAAAAATCCTTAGTGTACCTTTGGACATCCATGTCCTTTTATCTCAAACTTTGCAATTTCTTGTATAACTGCACTTTTTAGTCTTTAGGAAGGAACTTCTCCTTAATTTTGACCATCATCTTTGGCCATGCATTAACTCTAGGTACTCCCTTATTCTACCTATTAGATTTCAACAAATCCCACCATAGAAAAGCATGCCCCTTCAATATGGACCTAGAAATCTTAACCTTCTAACCATCCTAGACATATTCACAATCAAAGAAAATTTCAACAACACTAAACCAATAAATTAATTCTTCATCATTCATTCTACCATCATACATTCCTCTTCATGGTCTTCTTGTTCATTGTCTCATTTCTTCTTATTCATCTGCCTCTTCATCTTTTCTAACTTTGTTTTCATCTTCCTATTCTCCTTTTCATATTGTGCCACAACCTTGCAAAGTTCAGCATTGTTCATTCTTGGAGGAATTTCTTGAGCCTCTCTTCAGACATATACACTTATCCTTCTCCCAAACGATTATACTTTCTCTGATACCAATTGATACAGAGCAATGGGGCTTCTCAAACTTTTGTTACAAAACCTCTCAAATGAACAAAAGTTTTGCCTATCCTTAATGCACCAAATGGCTTACATGAGTCAACCTATGAAATGAAATTTCCCAATTGTCCACACTAGTCCTAAGGGCTTCTATTTTTTCCTTCCAACAAAACTAAACACCTCTCAAAGGTTCAAGTGCCTAACGTATAGGAAAACCCCAAATACTATCCTAGCAGGCCTAATCCGCTACTAGGTCTTCAATGACTATTTTCAGACCTTACACAAGAACTTCCCAAATGAACCCCAAAAACAATTAGGGAGACAGATACCCATTTGGCTTCTCTATAACATACAAAATACTCAATGTTAGTTGTTTTCAACTAAATCACCCATATGACCAATTGTGACTATCTTGATGCCTAAATTACCCCACTTTTACAAAGCAACACTATCAAATACTTAACCTCTTACCTTGACTCTTTCTATAGAATTGTATTATCTCTCCAATTAAGGGGAAATGTAATAAATTTGACTCTACTGACTTCCCACATACAAAAGCCCCAAATTGCACTTTAAGAACCCTCAAAACTAGGGCCTGATCAATGTCAGTGTTCCAAACTTAATTTCAACCAAAAAAAGTTGATTCACCATTAGAATAAAATATCTTAATGGATTCCAACATAAAAATATGCCCTCCTTTGAGCATATCTCTTGCTTCTACACATTAGCCACCAACTTAGTTACTCTTCAACCAAGTATTCAATGTGATCACCCGCAATCTCCACTTTGTTTGCACATTATATGGCTATATTCTATCATACATGTTAATTTAAGGTCATTAAATGAGAATAATGTATTTGTATTCATGGAAAGACCATTAAACCCTTGAAACAATCAGGACCGTTATTAAATGGTTCAATATCTTGAGTATGTCATCATAGTTAATGAGAAATTAGAACAAAAAAGAAACCTTAAATCATGTACAATGCTTCCATAGATGCTTATTAAAGTTCCTCAAATCATTGGAAATGCATATAAGTATAAACAATCGAATGATCATAAGAGAACTTTCAAAATATGGTTATTTTATTGTCTTTAAATGCCTCTGTCTGTACAATTTTTTGACCTCTTTATACTATGTTTTTCCTCATGCCTTGACTAGGCTATGTAGGATGTATTACATATATTCGAACTGATTCCAATCGATCTCCATTGATTACAAACTCATTAAGACCTCTAAACAATATTTCCCTCCTAATTGGTAATAGCCATTAGGATTTAAATATTTGAATTTCCAATTCTTATTTAATTTCTTTTCCAAGCACTTTATTCTATCAAACCTATATCCTTGACCCTCTAAGGTCTACCTTGACACCTTTAGGCATTAGTGGCCCCTACTACAAGATATTTTGTCCTAGGTTTCTTAGCATGACCCTTAGGACTTTGAATCATTACTTTGAATTCATTATTTCAAAAGGATATTATTGGCTTCAAAACATTTCAATTGACTTCCTTTGATGCCTTATCATCTTCCAAGGTGTCTAGTGTCTTCATGTGACCATTTTTTCTCCTATGCCCCCCTACACTAGGTTTTTCCTACTACAAAAGCCTCTACGACCTATTTTTGGAAACCATTGAATGTGCAGAGGAAAGCAGATGAAGGGTTTCAAGAAAGACACTAGTACATTTAACCCCTATTTTCAACCTAAATTTTTGACGATGCATTATATTTAGTTGTCTTGGTTAGATTATAGAAGGAAAATTTTCTTTTTTTTAAAATTAATGCATGTGTTCATCGAACGTTCGACGAACATGGTGTTTGTTCAAAGTTCAACGAACACGGGCATTACATAAAACAAAAGAAAAGATATCATTTCATTATATTTCCTTACGCATTTCAGAGACCACAGAGGGAACTAAGGTGAATGAGGGAAGAGGTAAGATCTATATCACCTGTTCCAAGGTCTTGGCCTTCGACTCCATTTATAAGAATCGTTAGTCCCTGTTGTCTAAGGCGGGGACTTATGTTTTTGGGCGTCTATTTTGCAATACATTCTTCTTCAGAAACAAAGAAAAATGAGAAACATTCCCACTATTCTATGGTCATTTCATTATTTCTTATTAAAATTAATTTTTCAGATTTAAAATTACTGTATTCTCATTGGCACAACTCCTTTTTCCTAGCAATACACATCGATGTGATAATGGACATTTAATTCCTCTACTGTTGACTCGAACCACTTGGGCTCTGGTATTGTACCATTACCACAACACTAACAAGTAAGCATTTTTGTTCCATTTTTTAGTTTTGATTATTTTTAGTTTTTGTTTGTATTCTTGCCCTAGTCGTACATCCATTTCTTTTTTGGAAGGTCGGGTTTCCTGATAGAGTTTACCGACGGGGCTTTGCTACCATAGAACCAACAAGACATCTCCTCTTTGGTTCTGTGCTGGATTTTGAGTGTTCTATGATTTCATTTAATTCTTCATTGGGGTTGCACTTCCATTTCTTTCCATCCTTGTAGGTCTATTAGGAGGTCTTACCCTGCCAGTGACTTTTGCATACCCATGTTTTATGTGGATTTCTATCAAGAAGCCCAAAAAATACACTTTTCTCTATTACTTGAACTGGGGTCTTGGCATACTTGGGATTTTTTTCAGCCTGGCATTTTCAGTTGGAGGAGTGTGGACAATGGTTGATAGGGGCTTAAAGCTCATGTTTTTCAAGCCAACTTAGCTAATCTCTGCAATGTTTAATATCAATAGCCTAATAGGTGCTTTATAGATGAGTGTGTTGATGTTCTTTGTTTCTCAGGCTCCTTAAAACATATAAAATACACAGCCCAAACATCCCACAATATGGTTATCAAGGATTCTTGCTGTATATATAGTCATGGTTGTATTAACAAATAATTTTCTATTGTATAAATAAGCCCATTGTTATTCAGATAACATGCTAACTGACCATGCATCTTTGAATATAGTCAATAGTATGATTTGATATTGTTTAGGATCTAGATTACATGCTAACTTACCATGACTCTTTGAATATCACATCTAACCCTTTTTTTTTTCCTATGTGGAATCATCCTTTCTTAGGATTGCATCTCCATCATTTTTATTTCTATTTTACTCATTTTGATTCCCATTTCATAGTGCCTTGGGATAAAACTATCAAATGATTACATTTTTGTATTTCTTTGGTATCCCTATCATGTCATGTCCCGGTCTTAGTTCATGTCATGGATAGCCTTGAAGTCTCAATGTACATCTTTCTCTCAGTGCTTACATGATTATTTTCCTTCCTACATAGGCTTGTATTCAGAGACCTATTTAGGAATACCAAAAAGCAGAGTTGTGCTTCACTTTTTAATGTTTTTAAGGCTCTCAAAGTTTCCTGTTTTATATTCCAAATTTGATTGCAAGCTACAGAGATTGGAGCTTATCCTTCTAAACTACATAGATTCAAGGATGCAAGAAATAATAGTAAGCAATAAAATCATGGTTTACCAGAGTACAGAGAATAAATAGTGTACAGCCTAGAGCTCAACTGACCTCTTCTTGATGAATATTATATTAAACATGACCACATTATAAATTTGGGTGTAAAATAATCTTTTAACTCTACATACACAATATTGAAGTACCAGATGATAGGTCATGAGATGTTAGTAAACAAACCCATTTAAAATTTATTGTTGACAATGACGTGTAGAAGCAACAACAAATTTGGACATTTCCAAGTACACGATCTATAAATAACTTAGTTGAGATCTTTCTCTAAAAATAAGTAAATGATGATTCACTCATCCTTTTTTGTAATTGCATACAAATTAGATAGTAGTGAGGACAATGTCGATTAAGATTGGAATTTGATTTCACCCTTGAAATTGACATAAGCCCAAAGACAATAAATAAATAATACAAATCATGAGTACTCTTACTGTGTATTTTTAATTTTTTTGATTCACTTAATACACTGTCTAATGTTTGTCTCTTGTAATATGTGTTGTCATGTGCTGCAATTTGTCTGGATGCAGTTGGGCTCATGCCGAAATAGAGTACTGGTGGGGGACAATTGAGGGTTCTCACAATAAATATAGAGACCATTCCTAATACAATCGTACCTTCATTCATTATGTCTTTGTCTACTAGTCGTTCAAACTCAAAACAAAAGCAAATCACGATAGAATTTCTTATAAGACCATTTTTATAGTAGTTTTCCATTCCATATTTTAAGCAGTCCCCCATCTACATTAAGGGATTTCTCAAAACTAATTGATGCAATAGAAATCTCTGCATTCAAGTCTCTGTGAGCCTTTGATATTTGTAGCACATATAATCTAATCCATTCCATCAACCATGTAATGAATAACAGAATGTTAAGCTGATTGTAAGCCCTTTATTCTAACCACTGCTAGATAGGCTTTCCCATCCCCACATGCCTATCTTTTACAAAGATAGCATTGCTGACACTTCCTTCTACTCCCCTACCTAAGGTAGGGACTCCATCTGCGTGCATCCCTTGTCTCTTTTTATCTCGGTTCTGAGCATGATGATGGCAGAAAATAGTTCACAATCGCAAGATGACTTACAAACATGAAATAACCATAATTCATATAACAGTTCTCTACTTTTGATGATATTTACTTTTATTTATTTGATATTTGTACTTATCACCTAATGTTAGTAGCGTGATAACATAGGTGCAAAATGTAATACTAAAAATTACATACCCTACCATTATCATGTTATGTTTTGGGCTCATTTAAATTTATGTAACCCTTTGTGTTGTTTTTAGGTTCATTTGACTCTTGCCTTGGCCTTATCTCTCCCTTGATCCCAACTTGAGTCTTCTGATTTTTTTGTTTCTTTAGCCTTCAAAGTTAGTTAATATAATTTTTGTATTTATCTCATGACATACTATCATTCCAACAGTTCTTTTGGCTTGTACTTAGATGTTAGTGCAATGCATTGATGTTCAACTAATTTTGGCCAGTGAATGTTGCAATTTTTTTTTGCTGATAGTGTTGGAACAAAATGAATATTTGAAATATTAATCTAATAACATAAGGAGTATTTATACATTTCTATTAAATAGGGTAATTACCAAGTATAATTACCAACTGGAAATAGGTAAGATAGTTATATCAGACATACACTAAAAGACCCAATAATATAAATTTCTATTAACATTTGCTTCTCAAATCTATCAAAGTTCTCCTTGCAACCACACCATTTTTGAATATTTCCTTACCCTCACAAAGAATTATGAAAGTATAACTGATTTAGCTAGGTTGTAGAAATGGTGCAAGCGTCTGCATGCAACAGATAGTTTGAGAGCATTGAGCTAGCCTTTCTATCCTCTATCTATCCATCTTTCATGGAGATCGATGACAAGGCACTAATTACCCCAATCATGAAAATTAAATAGATTTTGTAGAAATATCCAAAGTGAGTTCTAGATGAATCCAAAAAAAATGAAGCATTGAATTCTCTCACCTAGACAACAAGATAAAACATGAATTATGAAATTTGGCTTTTTTTTTTAATATTGAAGTAGTGTATCAACGGGAAGATTTAAAACTATAGCAAGTTAGTAGGAACAGATTACTTGTTGTTATATATTACCAAGTCCTACCTATTACCCTTACACATTTACAAGATTATCAATATATATCAAAAAGATTCATGAAATATTGACTATGTGTCTCCCCATCCATCTGTGGAGCTCCTAGGACCCTTATTATCCCAACCATCATTACATTTTGTATAGTGTCTTTTCTTGTTTCCCATCCCATCAGACCACAAGAAATCTCTAAGAGGTTTTTCAAGTTTATTTATTTGACAACTGGCCATCATCCACCAGGATGCATAGTACACTGCATGTGAAGACAGAACATTTTGGACAACTTGGGCTCTGCCAGCCAAGGATAACATGTGGGAGTGCCATTTGAGGTACTTTTTCTCTATTTTTTTATAAATCCATAACCACGTGTCATTAATAGAGGGTTCAATGGAAAATAGAATGCCTAGATATCTTACTATAGTCGATGGGCCTGCCCATTGCCATTCTCTACTTGCAAGCCATCTCAAGGGAGTATCTGCCCAACCCAATATTTTGGAATTGTGAGGTGCTATTTTGGCACCAGATGCCATACAAAACATTGACAAAAGAGAAAAATTGAGTATTTCAAATTTCGCAATACAAATTTGAGTGTTTGACATTTCTTATGTTTGATGTTGCCTCCTTTTTGGTTTTGTACTATATATTGACAATAGTCATTTTGCAATTTGATTTGAGATGTTGTCTACATTAGTATGTTGCTTTTTATTGCAATTATAATTAGTACGAATGAACAAAATAATAAACTAAACAAAATGATATGTTGGAATGACAGTTTAATATTTATCGATATAGCCTCAATGGCTTTGGTCAATGTGCCTATGAGTCAATGTGGTGTTGGCCCTTGTGTGTTAAAGACGTCATGCACAACAAGTAATCCTGGGGGTCAATTTTGGGGTTGCCCAAATAGGAAAAAGGTTTGGATATGGAATTATATTTTATGTTTAAAAGTAATGTGACAAATAATCATTTTAGGAAGGACTGATGTAGATTTGGTATTGCAGGGAAATAGTGGATGTCAATACTTTCAGTGGGTCGATGAAACCACATTTATATATACCCCATCTATGTCTATACCTGATGTAGGAAATGAGTGCAACTTGTGCAATTCTTGAGAGGAAGCTAGTGCCATTGAGATTGCTTCAATGACGAAAGAAGAAATCATGTTTCTGCGATGCCTTCTTTGTGTAGTTTGTGCACTAATTTGTTGGGACCATATGCATAAATGTGATTAACAGAGGGCTATTGTAGATTCTGAAACTTTTTTAGAATTTCTTGTAGATACGTCAGTCATATTTTGATAAACTCATGAAATTTTTTTTGTTTGTGACTTTGTTATGATTTTCTATATCTTTGATGGGTTTTTCTAAATTTTATCCTTGTTCCTTTTAGAAGTGTATGGATTGACTATGCACATGCATAATTGTAGATGAGAATCAGTAGTAGGGTGCCAGGCATTTCTTAGATCCTTTGGATCTAACCCCATCTTTTCCTTCCTTGCATGTTCTAGATCATACAGGAGCATACTAGATTCAACCCCAGAGACATTGGAGTATGATCATATTATGATGAAGGTGGATTCTGATGTTGCTTCAACGACATCAGGCAATGATGCAAAATTTAATGTTTGTAGTCATTGTAGTAGCATGAGGTGCCACCTTCAACACAATATGATCACTAGACAGGTCTATATGATCTCTTCTATAAACACATCACATTCCATATGGTGTTAGAAGGCCCAGATACCATCTATCTTTCTTGAAGACTCTTTATCAAAAGGGGATCAATGTCCTCTATCTTTAATCGAATAAGGGGTGTAGAAGGTTTCTCTGCATTGATTTGGTATATAAATTGAGTGCTATAACCAAATGATGCAGAGCATCTTCTGCACCCTCAATTCCAATGAAGAGAGAAATGCCATTGATACCCTTTGGATAAAGAGGCTTGATACCACTTCTACCATCCTTTAAAAGACTAGTTTTAAAGTTAAACTCGAACTACGATGTCTCTGCGAGTTATGTAGCAAAGGCCATCTATGATGAGTCCCCAAGGCATTAGGTCTGGCCCTTAGGTCTTGTACTTTTGAGTTCTTCCTTGATCTTTCCACCCCTTACTAATATTTTACATAGTTTGCATCTCTTTATGAAACTAGTTTTAAATACCTTATGAAATATAGTTGTCGGTAGTTATCTCTTCTATAAACACAATAAATTCCATATGGTGTTAGAAGGCCTAGATGGGAAGAAATACAATGGTACAATTGTGGTCTCTTTTTCCCTTGGTAATGCTTTTCAGGTAGAAACGGTAGGATACCATCTATCTTTTTTGAAGACTCATTTTCAAAAGGGGATCAATGTCCTCTATCTTCAATCGAATAAGGGGTGCAAAAGGTTTCCCTACATCGAGTTGGTATAGAAATTGAGTACTATACCCAAACAATGTAGGGAAACTTCTGCACCCTCTATTCCAATGAAGAGAGAAATGCCATTGATACCCTTTGGATAAAGAGGCTTGATACCACTTCTACCATCCTTTAAAAGACTGGTTTTAAAGTTAAACCTGAACTACAACGTCTCTGTGAGTTACATAGGCAAGGCCATCTATGATGAGCCCCTGAGGCATTAGGTTTGGTCCTTAGGTCTTGTACTTTTGAGTTCTTCCTTGATCTTTCCACCCCTTACCAATATTTTACATAGTTTGCATCTCTTTACGAAACTAGTTTTAAATACCTTATGAAATATAGTTGTGGGTAGTTATCTCTTCTATAAACACAACACATTCCATATGGTGTTAGAAGGCCCTGATGGGAAAAAATACAATGGTACAAGAACATGGCCCAAGAACTCACTGTCATGACCTCTTCCAAAGAATTTGGCCCAAGAACTCACTGTCATGAAGGATTCAAGTTTTGATAAACTCTCACAAGGTTCTCATAATACAAAAGTAGTCTTTCTCAATAGTCATCAGTTCTAGAAATGGTTTACAGATTTGTAGTCTGCCATGAAATCAAAGACAAAAGAGAAAATAGCTTCATTATGTGAACACATTGACAGGCGGACAACACACTCAACATCAATAGATATCTTGAGAATGCAAAAGGGAAAATGAACCAATCACTACATTCATATTTGCACAAGTACTGAGATATAATAAAATAGTTCTATGATATGAGAAAGAAAAATCCATCAGTACTAACACCAACCTCCATGACTAATTCCATGCACTAGTATAAAATGGGAAATGGGTTTCCTTTCCATTGGAAATCTTATATTTTCAAGTGAAATAAAAAAAAATTAAAAAATATAGTCCCTTTTTCAACCTACGTGACAGTGAGAGTCGATGAGAATCTTATACAAATGACACATGCATCATCAAACCGTTGTCAATGTTTTGACACCCTTTCGTCGATTGATTCATCTTTTGTATTGGATTCTTGTCATAGAGTAGTGGCAAAAGTGATAGACTATGATAAGGGATCAGGGTAAAAGGTGCACACAACATCCCTATTACAACCCTCATTTATCATCCTTCAGGTCGTTTGTCTTACGACAGATATAGCAAACATGGGAAGTTGCGACGAAAAAACTCTAATGATAATAGTGGTCATTTAGTCGACCAATATGTATCAAAATATCGACGAACACAGGTCAAAAATATGGCAAAAATGTACTAGTGAGATGACCTAGTCTCTCTTATAGTTGGGGGTTGTTTCTTGTCAGAAGAAAAAAAATTCCAAATACTTCACTAAAAGATAGAATATTTAAACCATATTGGTTAGATACTTGCAATAACTCATGGAGCTCAAGGGAAAGAACATTTCATGGGAAAATTGGATGGCGGTATTTGGGAGAAAAATTTCCTTTTCATAAAATAAAGGACAAAATTTTATTTTGTGCGAACTCTCATAGTGGCAGTAGGGTAGAAAGATCTTGTTGCCCATATTTTTAGAGTGGAAAAGGAGCAGGTGAGAGGAGATTTAACTTTGGTGATTAACATACCAACATACAAAAATATGGGGTTTCCTTACTACAAATCCTATTTATAGAGGGCAAAGAGGACATATGCATAATAAGATAAGGGAAATAAGAAAAGTAAATCAATATCATTTGTAGATTGTCTCCTTCCCCAATAACATTCCCATTTCCCAACCTCAAAAAGGGGTTTTAATTTTAATCCACAACTTCCTAGGAAAGTGTGGTATCAACATTACTGGGACATTAATGTTAGAAGAAATTAATTGTGGAGGCAATTTAAGATAAGGTTTTATGAAAACTGGTAGGTTCAAAGAATGGGAGCACAATTTTTTTTAAAAATGTTGGGTAAAACAAAATGGAAGAAATGACAGTTACAACAAAAGGGTCATTTGGAGTAATGCTTCTAGGAAAAAATGAATCAAAAAAGCTAGAGACATAGATCATGTGATAAATAATGTACAAACTTTGGGATGCAATTCAAATGAACAAAGAGGAGATAATAAGGCTAGAGGGTTGGTGAAAGATATCATGGATGAGGACAGGGATGCAAGGAATGGGAGTAGTGATTTACAATAGCAATGGGTAGATACTTTGCCTACAAAACAAGACCACCAACGCACTCAGATGGCGGAGGAAGTCATTCAGTCAAGTATTAAAAACTTAGCATAGAAGGCCATTATTTGTAAGTTATGGGATTCCTCACGTTCACATATTGAATTATTACAATGGATTAGGAATCATTGGAAAGATATTGATACTATTTCTTTTCTAGATAATAATAATGGGATATTCTGAGTAATTTTCACCTTGAAAGAAGATAGAGATAGAATTTTTAAATGCAAATATTGGTTCTCAATGGATGTGGTTTGCATATGCAATCATGGGTACCCAATTTTTCATAATATATGTTAAATATCATATTCATTCTCTTCTATTTTCTATTTAAAAATATGCCTATGGAATATAGAAAAACTAGATATATTGGAGTTTATTGGAAAAAAGTTAGGGATCTTTCTTAGTCTTGAATTTCCTAGTTTAGATAACTTCTTTCTTTCGACAAGAATTTGCATTCCTTTAGATATTACTAAATCTTTACCATGCTCCATTAAAATTCTCTATATAAATCAAGTGAACCGGTTCCAAAAAAAAATTGTGAGAAAAAAGAAGAAGCATTTGAGGAAAAAGAATGGACATTTAGAGAGCCTCAAAATCAAACCGTGCAAGTGGTGACAGGGTCTAGAGAAAGGATAAAACAAAACAAATCCAAAGAAATGGGAAGACAACTTTATTGATAGGATTGGTAAAACATTCATAATAGAGACATGAAAAAATAAGACATAATTTTCTATGTTACTCAAGATTGGTGTATTGAAAAAGTGTCGCCTTACTAAATAACACAAGGAGAAAAGGCACAAATAAATTTGAAACAATCCAATCGGTCTCCATTGACTACAAATGCATTGACCTCTAAACAAGATTCCCCTCCTAATTGGTAATAGTTGTTAAGATTTAAATGTTTGAATTTATAATTCTTACTTAATTGATTTTCCAAGAACTTTATTCTATCAAACGTTTATACTTGAACCTCTAAGTTCTACCTTGATTCCTTTAGGCATTATGGGCCCCTACTATAAGAGCTTTTGTCCTAGGGTCCTTATCAGGACCCTTACGACTCATTACATTAAATTTATTATTAAAAAATGTCATTATTGGCTTCAAAACATTCCAACTGACTTTCTTTGATTCCTTATCATCTTTGAAGGTGTCCGGTGTCTTCATGTGACCATGTGTTCTCCTAGGTGCCCCTATACCATACTCCCCACCAGAAAAAGAGCTCTTGCCCCAAGAGATAAGGGGTCTTGTCTTCACACCTCCAAGTCTTCTTGATGGAGCTCTGCAACTTTTTCCTTGTCTACCAGGCATTTGTTGCAATAACAATTCCTCATACTTCTTCTTTGAACCTACAACCAACTTGTTAGAAACATGAAAAGAAAATGTATCATCAATGTCATCACCTGTCTGATGTTTAGGACAGTGATTATAGCTTTGTTTAGACTTTCCTTTCTTCTACATTTTAGGATCCAAATGACACATTCTACTCCCCTCCATGGGAAAACCCTTGATACCTTATATTGGGGTGGTCCCACAATAGTGTGTCCCACAGTTTGGCCAACTTTGATACTTAGATCAACATTCTGAGAAAAAACTTCACTTTCAAACACCTGTTGCCGCAAAACTATTTGGAATTTGAAGATGATGTAAACTAGAGTCTTTTAGAATTTTATTTCCAATTTCTAAATATATTTTTTTTTAAAAATTATTTAAATTCATTTTTCCTTCTCCTTCGAAAACTGGTTTGCGTGAAAAAATAGTGTTTTTAAGGAGTGACTGTCTCTTGGATTAGCATAATTTATTTTTATTTTTAAATATGATAACAATGTAATTATTTTGAGGTTATATTTGTAACTTCAATATCTAAAGGATGCAATTGGTTTCATTCATTTTGGATCAATATTTCATACTTTATTAAGTTCTAAAGTGACAATAACTGTGATTTAGACATAAGGTCACTTTGAACGCTCTAACTTGATCTGTATCTATCAAAATTCATTTTTTTTTTCATAGAAAGGTAACACACATACTCTTTTCCTAAATATTTTTCATAATTTGTTTTCCTAATTTACTATTTTTCCTGAAGTGTCGAAGAGAGAGGTTGTTAAATGGCCAAACAACCTTTGTTTAATTAAACTAAAAATAGAAAGTCACAATGAGATCAATATATATTAAAATAATAGTCATTGTAAAGCTTATTTTGAGTAGCATCATATTCCATTTGTGTTTTATAAGATTGGTTTATTTGGTCCTTGATTGAGACCTTCAAATGACAAAAATTTATAGAAATTTGTTGACTTTGGAGTGGAAGGCCAAATTCAGGGGGTTCGTTGGAACACCCCTTCTAGAGAAGGGGCTTAGAAAGAACCCCCCGTGGAAAATTTGTGCAAATTGATTGTTTTTTTTTTCATTCACAAGGTTTTCTCAAATTGCGTCTAGTTCAAGCGAACCCCCCATTTCATCTAGTTCACGTGAAGGGGTTTTTCCCCTTTGCGCGAACACCCCAATTCGCTTGAAGGGGTAAAAAATGAAAAAAAAAAATCATCCGCGTGATTTTTCTTTGTGGCTGAAAGTGGGACACAGCTTTGTGGGATCACCCATTGGTGAAAAATTAGGACACAAATATGTTCCCACAACTACTCTTTTTTCAACCACCTTACTCTACCACTCTGCCATCTTATGTATATTTTCATTACCATAAGATTTCAACACCAAAAATGATTCTATGATCTTCTATTCTCCTTCCACAGACCTAAAATTCATGTGGCCCAACAAATCAGTATACCCCTTTCCAAAATAGATAATTCTTGAGTCAAATGATGAACTATTTTTCAAAGGCTTAAAAGGTACTCTTCACCATGTTTATGCACAAGATAAGTGTTCTTGTACCCATCATGTGTTGGCCTTCTCATGGACTGCCAATGCCTTCCTAAAAGGATATGACATCCTATCATTGGCATCAAATCACATAGTACTCTCTCCTTATACCCTCCCATAGAAAAATATACATAAGCTTTCTCCCTAATCACAAGAATTTTTTCATCACTCACCCAAGATTCTTTATAGGGTCTCGGATGTGAAAAATTCTCCCAATGTAACTTATTAACCATTTCATAAGAAACCAAATTGTCAATGGATCCTGAATCTATGATCATTTTGCAAATCTTACCTTGACTCAAATAATGGGTCTTGAAGATTGATACCTATGATCTTCCTTGTTGTTGCATGACTGATCCCTTTCTCACTATGATAAATTCACCTTCCATATATGGTCGTATCTCATTACTTTCACCTTTGTCCGTGTTTTCTTCTTCTCCTGCCCCTTGTGTCAAGGTCACTCTCTTATGAGAATTCTTGACATCTTTCTTTGGACACTTGTAGGAAAGACGTCCTTCCTCTCTACAATTATAAAACTTCCCAGTGAAGGTACTTGTTCCTCCACCTACACCAAATATGCCACCACCTCTTTTCCCACTTCTCTGATCAAACATAGGCTCCTTACCTTTGTCATTGATGCTATGATCTTCACTGTCATTTTTCTTGCCACCGCTGCCCCTATTTGACTTTTTTCTTTCACTTCCTTGTCTCTCTTTCCTTCTCTTTATCTTGTCCTCTACTTTTACTTCCATTTTATATCACTCTTCCATAGTACTAGGTGTGTTAAGTATAAGTTCATCTTTTATTTTTAACCTTAGCTCACCAAGGTATCTCACCACTTTCTCTTCTTTATCTTCATCATGGGTAACCCTAATATCAAGTTTGTGAAACTCCTCTGTGTATCTTTGGACATCCATGTCCTTTTGTCTTAAAATTTGTAATTTCTTGTATGACTACACTTTGTAGTATTTAGGAAGGAAATTCTCCTTCATTTTTTCATCATCCTTGGCCATGAAGTAACTCTAGGTACTCCCTTCTTCCACATATCATCATGCAAGAAATCCCATGATAGAAATGCATATCACTTCAATTTGGACATAGCAATCGTAACCTTATGACCATCCTTCACATCCTCACAATCAAAGACATTTTCAACAACACTAAAACAATCAATTAATCCTTCATCATTCATTCTACTATCATACATTAGAATATCGGACTTACCTAGATAGAATCACTTGCTTTAATGGCTTTGACAAACTTAGCCATCCTTACATCCTCGGGATCTAACTCTTCCCTTGGAGATCTCTCTTCTTCAAACTCTTCTTCTTTATGGTTTTATTTTTCATTGTTTCCTTTCTTCTTATTCATATTCCTCTTAATCTTTTTTTCAACACTTCTTTCATCTTCCTATTCTTCTCTGCATACTGCGACACAACCTTGGTAAGTTTAGCATTGATCATTCTTGGAGGCATTCCTTTAGAATCTTCTTCAAATATTTAAAATTGTTCTTCAGACATCTACAGTTATCAATCTCTAAAAGGATTATACTTTATCTAATACCAATTGATGTAGATAAATGGGGTTTCTCAAGCTTCTGTTAAGAAACCTCTCAAATGCACAAAAGTTGTGTCAATTCTTAATGCACCAAATGACTTACATGAGTCAACATATGAACTCAACTTTCCCAATGGTCCAGATTGGTCCTAAGGGATTATAATTTTTCCTTCCAACAAAAATAAACACCTATCAAAGTTTCAAGTTCCTAACTTATAGGAAACCCCCAAATACTATCCCATAATAGGCCTAATCCCCTACTAGGTCTTCACCGACTATTTTTAGACCTTACACAAGAACTTTCCAAATGAATCCCAAAAAACAATTAGGGATTCATATACCCATTTGGATTCTATATAACATACCAAATACTCAGTGTTAGTTGTTTTGGACCAAATCACCCATCTAACCAATTGTGACTATCTTGACACCTAAATTACCCCACTTTTACAAAGAAACCCTATTAGATAATTAACCCCTACCCTTGTCTCTTTCTACAGAGTGATATTATGTCTCCAATTGAGGGAAAATACAATCAATTTAACTCTATTGACTTCCCACATACAAAAGCCCCAAATTGCACTTTAAGAACCCTCAAAACTAGGGCCTGATCAATGTCGGCCTTCCAAACTCAATTTCAATCAAAAAATGTTGATTCAGCATTATAATTACATCCCTTAATGGAGTCCAACATAAAAATATTCCCTCCTTTGAGCAGATCTCCTGCTGGTACACATTAGCCACCAACTTAGTTACTCTTCAACCAATTATTCATGGTGATCACTTGCAATCTCCAATTTGTCTGTACATTAGATGGTTATATTCTATCATACATGTTAAATTAAGGTCATTCCATAATAATCAGGCATTTTCATTCATGGAATGACCATTAAACCCTTTAAACAATTAGGACAATTATTACATGGTTCACTTTCCCAAGTCTATCATCACACTTAATGAGAAAATAGAACAAAAAGAAAACTTAATTCATGTACAATTATCCCATAGATGCTTATTAAAGTTCCTCAAATCATTGAAAATGCATAGAAGTATAAAAAATCAAACTATCATAAGAAAATTTGCAAAACTTCATTATTTTATTGTCTTTAAATGCCTTAGTCCATACAATTTTTGTCCTCTCCATATTTTATTTTTCCTCATGCCTTGACCGGGCTATATAGGATGTATTATAACTATTCTAACTAATTCCAATCTGTCTCCATTGACTACAAACTCATTAAGACCTCTAAAAAGGATTTCACTCCTAATTGGCAATAGTCATAATTGGCAATAGTTGTTAGGATTTAAATATTTGAATTTTAAATTCTTATTTAATTTCCTTTCCAAACACTTTATTCTATCAAACCTTTATGCTTGACCCTCTAAGGTATATCTTGACTCCTTTAGGCATTATTTTTCCCTACTAGAAGAGATTCGGTCCTAGGGTCCTTATCAGAACCCTTAGGAGTTTGAATCATTAAATTAAATTTATTATTACACAAGGTCATTATTGATGCCTTATCATCTTCAAAGGTGTCTGGTGTCTTCATGTGGCCATGTGTTCTCCTAAGTGCCCCTGCACCATGTTTTTCCTACTAGGGAAGCCTCTACGACCTATTTTTTGAAACCATTGAATGTGCAAAGGGAAGTAGATGAAGGGTCTTGAAGAAGATGACCCAGTCTCTCTTACAGTTGGGGGGCATCTTTCTAGGTGAAGGACAAATTTTACAAATAAGTCACTAAGAGACAGAAGATCTAAACCATATTGGTCATATACTTGCAATAACTCATGGAGCTTAAGGGAAAGAATATTTCATGGGAAAGTTGGATGGGGATATTTGGGAGAAAAAGTTCATTTTCGTAACACAAAAGATAACATTTTATTTCATGCAGACTCTCATAGCAGCAGTAGGGTAAAAAGATCTTCTTTCCCAGAATTTTATTGTGGAAAAGGAGTAGGTGAGTGAAGATTTAACTTTGGTGATTAACATATTAGCATACAAAATAGGGGGTTTCCTTCCTTGAAATCATATTTCTAAACGGAAAAGAGAACGGATGCAGAATAAGATAGGGGACATAAAAAAAGTAAATCATTATCATCTACAGGTTGTCTCCTTCCCCCAATAACATTCCCATTTTCTCAACCTCAAAAAGGGGTATTCCTTTTAATCCACGACTTCCTAGGAAAATATGGTCTCTACATTACTGGGACATTAATGCAAGAATAAATTAATTGCGGAGGCAATTTAAGATAAGGTTTTATGAAAACCAGTAGGTTCAAAGAATGAGAGCTCAATTTTTTAAAGGAAAGGTTCCTCAAAAAAGGGGTGTTCCTTTCAATGCACAAACTTTAGGATGCAATTCATTTGAACAAAGACGAGATGACGAGAATAGAGGGTTGGTGAAAGATATCATGGATGAGGAAAGGGATGGAGGCAATTGGTGTAGTGATTTACAATAGAAACGGGTTGATACATCACATACAAGTATTAAAAACTTAGCACAGAAGGCCATTATTTGTAAGTATTGGGATTCATCACTTTCCCATAGTGAATTATTACAATGGTTTAGGAGTCGTTGGAAAGATGTTGAAAATATTTTTATTCTAGATAACTCTAATGGGATATTCACACTAATTTTTACCTCAAAATAATATAGAGATAGGGTTTTTAAATGCAAATATTCATTGTACAATGGATGTGGTTTGCATATGCAATCATGGGTACCCAATTTCTCATAATATATGTTAAATATCATATTCATCCCCTTTTGGTTTGTGTTTAAAAATATGCCTATGGAATATAGAAAACTAGATATATTTAATTTCATTAGCAACAAGTTAGGGATATTTCTCAGTCTTTACTTTTCCGGTTTAGATAACTTCTTTCTTCTGACAAGAATTTGCATTCTTTTAGATATTACTAAATCTTTACCATGTTCCATTAAAATTCTCTATAAAGAAAGGGAATGGGTTCCAAAAAAAAATTATGAGAAAGAAGAAGAATCATTTAAGCAAAAAGAATGGACATTTAGAGAGCCTCAAAACTAGACCTTGCAAGTGGTGGCAGGCTCTAGAGAAAGGACAAAAAAACAAAATCCAGAGCAATGGGACGACAACTTTACTGATAGGATTGGTGAAACATCTAGGACGGAGATAGAAAAACAAGACATAATTTTCTATGATACTCAAGATTGGTGTATTGAAAAAGTGTCACCTTACTAAATAGCACAAGGAGCAAAGGATCAATGGAATTTGAAACAAATGAGCACAATAAAAGATTCATGGTTGCTAATGAAACAAAAGTAAAGGTTGTCGAAAATAAAAAATCTTATTGATTGGTTCTTGAAGATTTTGTTTTGGATATTTAATGAAAAGAGAAATTTGAAAATATATCTTTTGAAAAACATTAGTGGTAAAAAATATATTCTCCCCTCTATTTGGAATACTTTAGATACCAACTAGTGGTGGATTTGTATGTTAGGGATGCTAATAGGGATCCCTATTATCATAAACTATAAAACCTCTCTTGAAAAACATATTTTTACACAACAAAGGGGAAGAACAACAAGGGATGACATTGAGATGTTTGAGGAGGTTCTCATCTCAATGCAAGGAAATATTATAGGAGGCATGGAGAAGAAAATATTTAGCTTATTTCAATCCAATTATGTAGGGGGGGAAGTTCCTGTGAAAATTCCTATTGCAGTCACTGATTATTAATCTCCTATCTCATAAAGATTACTTAACTGCTGAAAATAAATTTACAGCTGACTATTGAAAAATAACACAACTGCAACTTCACAAATAAAAATATGGAAAGAAATATGCAACACAAAGAACACAATATTTTTGGACAAATCGTCCCTGGAAAAACCCCGAAGGGAAAACCAGTACTGCAGATGAGAAATATATATTAATCTTCAGCAAAATTAAGAGATACAAAATTCCTTGCCTCTCACTGGCAGAACTTAGACAATCTCCTAACTCCTCCTGTTGATATTCCTCCACTTCTATCCCCAACGCTATCACTGCGCCCTTGCTAACACTACAAGACAGTTTTCTATCACTGCAAACTCATTTGCTAACACTGCAAATGCTCTCCAACTTGTGTTGGTGTGATGTGATTGATGTCTCTCCAAATGCCCCTAGACCCCCTTTTATACTACCCTCATTGGTAAACCAACGGCCGAGATTAATTCTCAATCAACGGCTGAGATAAATTACAACCCAACAACCAAAAAAAAAATTAATTGCAAGTTGTTGCAAGTTGTCACCTAGGGGAGTCAAACAAACAAATAATTAATAATTAATTAATTATTGTTAGCAAGTGGTGGGACAGCTATCCAAGCTAACAAACTAACACTCCCTCTTAACGAGGAAGCTGTTCTGCAGGACACCCAACTTATCTTTGAAGAAGATGAATTTTGCCTTCCCCAATGCCTTTGTTAGAATGTCTGCTACCCTCTATAGGTATGTACTATAGCTGAACAATCCCCCATTGTACACAATCTCTGATGAAGTGATACCTGATGTCTATATGTTTAGACCTATCATGAAACACTAGACTCTCAGACAACTTGATGCAACTCTAATTGTCACAATGTATCACAGTAGTCTCAAATCTCTGACCAAACAAGGCCACTAGAAACTTTTGAAGCCATATAGCTTCACACATCGCCATGCTAGCTGCTATGCATTTTGCTTCTGCAGAACTCAGAGCCACGAACTTCTGTTTCCTGCTAAACCAAGAGACAACTCCCGATCCCAAACTGAAACAACACCCTGAAGTGCTTCTCTTGTCCATTGTACTGCCTGCCCAATCTGCATCAGTATAGCCTATCAACTTGATACCTTCACCTCAAACATATTTGATCTTGTACAAATCTTCCTTCAATTTGCACATGTGGGTCACTTTCCTGTGTGCTACAAGTCCTTCTGGTTGCTCTATGTATACCTCCTCTCTTAACTCACCATTAAGAAATGTTGTCTTGACATCCATTTGATGGATCTGCCATCTCATTTGTGCTGCAACTGAGATCACAACTCGTATAGAAGTATACCTGGCCACAGGAGCAAATGTCTCCTCATAGTCTGTTCCCTCTTTCTGAGAGAACCCTTTTGCAACGAACCTTGCCTTGTATTTCTCAATGCTACCATCTGCATCGTGCTTGATCTTGTAGATCCAGCATGATCCAACCATTGCTCTATCTGTTGGTCTAGGCACTACCTCCCACACATCATTCTGCATTATTGAGGTATATTCCTCAACCATCGCATCTCTCCAAACTTGATGTTGTGCAGCTTCCTGATAACTGGAAGGCTCACTATCTACCAAATGACTAACTAAAGCCACATAGTCATTAAACTTGGCTGGTTGTTTCCTTGATCTTGTACTCCTTCTAGGAGTTCCCACAAACTCCTGAGTATCCCTCTGTTGAACCTCACAGTTCTAGCTACCAACTGTAGAGGATGAAATATCAACCTACATATCTTGATGCATTCCCTGTTGCACCAGTTGCTCCATACTCTGCGAACTCTCACCACCTGAGTCTACATTTGTACTAGTAACTATACTTGAGCTTTTCTGCCCTTGACTCGATTGAGCTAGCCTTGGAGCTTATGTTGACTGCTTACTCTGATCTTCTACTGGCAAATCTCTAGACCTTCTAAATGCCTTGTCCTCCATGAACTTGACATCACGCCAAACAATGATCCGTCTGGTCCCTGGAATGAATATCCGATATGCCTTTGAGGTTTCACTGTACCCAACAAAGTACCCCCTCTCTGCAGTCTGATCTAACTTGGTACAGGTGTCACCTAGAATATGACAATATGCCAAACTTCCAAATATCCTGAAGTGACTAACATCTGGCTTCTTTCCTATGAAAGCTTCCTTTGGTGTCATCCTCCCTAGTACCTTGTGCAGAACCTTGTTCTGTATGTATATTGTTGTACTACATGCCTCTGGCCATAAGTAGTGGGGCATATCCTGGTCATGTAGCATAGCCCTCGCTGCCTCTGATATGGACCGGTTCTTCCTCTCAACAACTCCATTCTGTTGTGGATTGTAAGGAACAGTCCACTCTCTCTTGATTCCTTCTCTGGTACAGAAATCCTGGAAGTCATTTCCTTTGTACTCGCCTCCATTGTCTAACCGAAGAACCTTTATCTTCTTTCTTGTTGAATTCTCCACAAGAGCCTTAAACTCTTGGAAGTGACTGAAAACCTCATCCTTGGTCTTCAAGATGTATATCCAGGTCTTCCTAGAGAAATCATCAATAAAAGTAACATAGTACTCATATCCTCTGAGAGACTTCATTGACATTGGCCCACACACATCTGAATGTACTAGATCAAGAACACCCTCAGATCTGGAATCACTCCTTGGAAAAGATGCTTTCAAAAACTTCCCCAACACACATCCCTTACACACATCATCATGCTCTGTGCTCACCTGTCACTGTCTCACGAAACAATCTAAGTACTCCATTATGAATATGGCCCATCCTCCTATGCCATATCTCTCCAAGATCTCTAGGGTTACTATTGCTCATGAGTGCCTTAGGAGTATCAAGCTATAACCTATAAAGGCAACCACTCCTAAGTCCAATAGATATGGGTGATTTCCAATCTTTATGCTTAATCAAAACATGCATCCCTCTAAAGAGAACATTATACCCTTTATCTTGAAGGACAAATACAGAAACCAAATTCATACCTAAGCCTGGCACATGCAACACATCA
>MU227300.1:2685331-2706415 GCA_018584345.1 Thuja plicata
GGAAATAAGCAACTGTAGTTTAAGCCACAGAGATATGCAAGTAAATTAAAAAATATGCAGAAAAACCATAACACAGATATAACGTGGGAAACCCCTTCGGGAAAAAACCCACCACTCAAAACCCCGAACAGACTTTTGTATTACTGTAAAGAATTTACATACAAGACTCAGGATTTCACACAGGCTCAGATTGCCTTTACAATCTACCTTATTTTCAACCACTCACCTAAAACGAATTCTTGCAACCATTAAAACATACTGTAAATCGTTTCAGAATTCGGTACACAAACGGTTACAGGCAAATCGGTTTGCCAACCGTCTGTCAGATTTTGCCTCCATTGGTATTTATTTCTCCCTTCGACACTTTTGCCTCCGTCGGGAGTAATCTTGCCGCACGACAATATTGCCTCCGCCGGGAGTAGTCTTACCATTCGGAGTCTTACCGTTCGGTGTATTGCCGTCTGAAATATTACCTCCGGAGCCTTACCGCACGGTGAGATTGTCTCCACCGTACGGTGGTCTTGCCGTACGGAGTTTTACCTTCGGAGAGTCTTACCTTCGGCATCTTACCGTTCAGAAAGTCTTACCTCCGGAGAGTATTACCTTCAGCATCTTACCGTTCGGAGACTTACCGTCCGGAGTCTTACTGTTCAGAGTATTGCCATCTGAATTCTTACCTCCGGAGCCTTAATTGTTTCCACCGTACGGAGTCTTACCGTTTGGTGAGATTGTCTCCACCGTACGGTGGTCTTGCCGTACGGTGAGACACATCCACCGACGGTGGACTCAGGACTTCATCGGATCTTTAACAGTAGCAACACACAATCACCATGTAAATAAATTTAAAGCATATGAAATATTTAAAATGATGCCAAAAAGAACCATTCCCCGTTGCTGATTCAAGCCTGGAGCTAGAAATTAACCTCCGCTTTAGCAGCCACTCCATACTATCCTGTCCCTGACTCTGTAAGTATGAAAGAGACACCACTTTTAAGACATATTATTGCTGATTTAGTCTTTATGATATGAATCTAGAATATATGTATGATTCTATTTTCTTTGTGCCCTTCACAGCTTAATTTTATGAATATCCTCAAGTCTCCTTTGATTTCGCTAATTCTCAAACCGTTCACATGGCTACCGCGTGCTTCATATTTTGCGTGCACTAGACTCGTGATTTATGCATGGCCTCTGGAGGCGAATACAAAGGATTAGTGCAATGGGGGCAATAGGTTTAATTGTAATAGGGCTTGTGATGCAGGTACTAACAATTGTGATGTTTTCTTTGTGAATTCTTCATTTAGATTCAGCTCTGGGTCTCAGCGGGACTGGGGGGCATCTAATCCAAGGCGAGTGCTTTGGTGCTGAATTTAGAGAAGGGACTGGAGAGTAGTCTTGCGGATGCTCATGTGGCTACGGAGCTTGAGTGGGCTAGGATCCAGTCCTTAGAATGCCAACTTTCACCTATTGTTGAGGGCTTGATGAGGTTCGAGTATCATGAGATTTGTGTTGCCACTGCTGATTTTTCTCAAGGTACTACACAAGTTTTCTCTTATAACCCACTTTTCCTTATATTGTTTCTCCTTGCTCAATAATCTTGTGCTTGAAGTCTTATATATTCTAATGGCTGACCCATTTCTTCTCACACTCTTTTTTGTTCCTCCCTTATTTTCTGATTTTCATGTTTCCAAAAGCTTTTGACGTTGTTCATATCCAGATGCTATTTCTCTACAACTATGGACTACCAAGTTGGGAGCTTTACAGCTTGAATATTTTTGGTCTGGAATGAGCCTTCTCCAATTATTGGCTAATTTCATCTGCATCTTATTCGATCGCATTTGGAACTCATTTGGTCACATTTCTTTTGGAATTGCAGAGACTATATACACATGGATTGGCCTATTGTATATCAGACAAAATTATACAGATATTTGTTATTACACCCTAGTGTTTGTCCTCATGTTGATCACTGTTCTACGCACTGCAAAGCCAAATGACTGCTCCCTGCTACTCCCCTACCTAACGCAGGGACTCCGAGCTGCACGCAACCCTTGTTGTCTCATTCACTATATTGAAGATAGGAAAATGTGGGGAAGAGATAAAGCTAGAGCTTTTATTATGGACACGACCTTTAATTTCAAATTGTTGGGCCAAATTTTTTGAAGAAACGAAACCTATTGGGAAAAGATTGTAGGAGGCTTGGGAATTTATGGCAAGAAGTGATGTCTCCATTGCGAGGGTCCTAGAAAAAAGGCATAAGTACGCAAGATGGAGATTATGGGTGGTGCGAAAGTACGAGATATAGCTCATTTAAAGATTTGGTTGCTAATGCACCGCAAAGCCAAATGACTGCTCCCTGCTACTCCCCTACCTAACGCAGGGACTCCGAGCTGCACACAACCCTTGTTGTCTCATTCACTATATTGAAGATAGGAAAATGTGGGCAAGAGATAAAGCTAGCGCTTTTATTATGGACACGACCTTTAATTTCAAATTGTTGGGCCAATTTTTTGAAGAATAGAAACCTACTGGGAAAAGATTGTAGGAGGCTTGGGAATTTATGGCAAGAAGTGATGTCTCCATTGCGAGGGTCCTAGAAAAAAGGCATAAGTACGCAACATGGAGATTATGGGTGGTGTGAAAGTATGAGATATAGCTCATTTAAAGATTTGGTTGCTAATTTTAACTAGAAAAGCATTCTTGCTAGCCGAAAGTTGTTTTATCTCCTGTTGTCTAGGCATTGGGAAATTAGAATTTTACAATAGAATAGCCATCGGTTGATTTGACATATAGAGACAGGGGAACTGCTAGGTTTAAAATATGTGCCATCATTATAATTCACTTAATAGACATCAAAATCGGTCCAACTATTAGTGATAGCTTGTTTATCTGAAGGTGGCCCTCTTCACTCTTACACAAGAACGAAAAAGTTTTAGTTAAACTTGGGAGCTGAAGGGAAGAGGAAAAAACTAGTAACTTGAGAAAAAGTATGGATTCCCCTATTTTTGTTAAGTTTGCAAGCCCGGAGAGGCAAGTTGCTTTTGCAGGAGTCATCACTGATCATAGAATGTAAGAAATATTGCAGGACCCACACATAATAGTGGTAAAAGTGGTTTTGGGGATTCTAGGTAACGACTTCATTAGAGCTAATCACAGATATAGAGTCAATATAGATATAGTGGTCATGTTTCTGGCAATGATACTTCACCTGGGTATGACCAAGAGAGTTGCAGAAAGGATTTGTAGAAAAATATTCCATCGGGAGTTTCTTGTAGACTTGACTATGGTACTGAGAAATATAGATGATGCACTCACTTTTTTGAGAGTCAGGGACTATGGCGTAACAATGATTGATGGTCATCCAGAGAAAGATATCCCATCTTGGAAATTGAGGACCAAAGGATCTTCCGTTATAGGAGGCTAGATATGTGATATGGAATTGATTGTTTTTATCAAATTATATAAGCTTCCACACAATGAAGGACCTACTTGGGTTAGGGATTTCCTTATATTTCATAACTTGGTTGCAGAGATCGAAGGAGATCTGAGATTGAGAAACATGAAAAATGGACTGCTGAGAATCATTGATGCCCAAGGCCCCCTTCCGCAGGACATTGAACCATGGGATTGAGACTGGTGCGCAAAGCATGTAGTAATGTTGTCCCCACAAGAACATGCAGGAATTCAGGCCAGGAGAACCAGGTCGACTATCCATCTGGAAAGAACGTCATACCTTGAAGCAGATGCAAAAGAAGGGAGTAGGAGAGGGCATGGAAGGCTAGGGTGTAGCAGAGAGAAGCAGGATAGGACAAGGCTAGGAGAAGGAGAAGATGACAAGGAAGACCTAAAAGAAGGTCCAGGGGAGGCTAGTTTCTCCTTCTATTCTTTGATCCTACTAGTTTGTTGATCTTTTGAATTTGATGTTGAATCTCTAGTATAGTTTTCTAGAATAGTTGATTTTAGTAAAGACTTTATAGCCTTTTAGGATTTATGAAGTGAAGTTTCCATAGACTTTTTAATGCTTATTATACTTTTATGTTTCATTTTCAGACTTTTATATACTAATATATTATGCCTCTAACCTTTTATCGATAACAAGAAAATGTTAGTGCTGGAGGATTCCCCTTTCAATTATAAGAAATAAATTTGAAAAGAAACTAACAATTGCTATACTATTACATGGAAATAGATCCCTGATTTGTTAGCCCAGATAGACGCTTTGGTTACTCGTTACTTTTAAACTTTAAAACATTAAAACTTTAAGAACAGATAATTTCAAAAAATTTGTTTTCTGTATCTTTTAGCTACGTACTAGGATCTATAAGGATAAAAGGTCACAATATGCTTTTTTTTCCTGGCAATATTCTACATCTATCTGTACTAGACATATCATTTAAGGTTACAAGTCAATGTGCACAAGCAATTCGTAAAACTTTATGACATAATTTTGAAAACAGCTTTACCGGAAAGTGATTGCACAGTAGGCAAATGATTCAGTATTTCAAATAAGCTCATATCACCAAATAGTTGAAAAAGATGGATCTCAATGTGAAATAAAAATCATTGCTAGTTGTTTGTGTGTGTGTGTGGTTTTATTTATACATTTTGTAACGGTCTATTATAAGTAGTTTGTTGGGTTTATAAAGATATTGTATTTCCAAATTTATATAGTATTTGATAATAGCTTAATGACAATACTATTATTCCATGTCTAAAATAGTTATTTTATCAGCTCCAAATATTGTACTAAATTGGGTGAAGTTTTTTTTACTATGGGCACTCGGCACTGTTTTGAAAAAATTATTGTAGGAGTTGATTTATAATTTTTTTATGATGGTTATGACAGTGGAATACAGTTTCTTTACTTTATGCTTTATGCTGTCAATCTGAAAGAAAAAATTTCTGTTGAAAAAGTATCAATAATTTATTTAAAATTACAATGAAAATTAACAAATCATATAAGAAAAATTTGAAGAACAAAATTATTATTTTAAAAACTGTAATTAGAACTTAACTTGTACTACAAAATAGGACACCTGTTTTAAAATAAACAGGTTATAAAATTCAACAACTTCTAGGTGTAATGATATTAGTTTTTTTTGTAATCTATAGTAATTATTGTCATTGGTTCTGGTGTGAAATGTGTGTGTCTTTTTTTTATCAATATTTCAGATCACACTCTATGATCTATCATCAGGATGATACCAAGCTCATGGAGTAGAAAGATGATAGATCATAGAGTGTGATCCATAATGTTGTGTGAAACAAATACAAAATCTGAAACAGAAATAATACCAAATATTATTTTAAATAGATAAGAAAGTTGAAAATTATAAATCTAGTTTTTTTAATATATGTACATATGAAGTTGAGATTTTCCATCATATCAAATTATATTGAGGAATATGGCTTACCATCATTACTGCTTTGATGTTCTCCAGAGTAAGTTGTGTGCCATCTTCTCTCAAGTCCAACATTACATCCAGAAAACCCTTCACTTCATTACTGTTCAGTGATATATCAGCCCTTTGTGCTAGTCGCTCCTCAATGATTGTGTTGAACATGTTATCAAAGCGTTGGGCCAAACTGTTAGCTTTTGCATTCAACCCCTGAAGATCAAACCTCTCCAGAAAAGGAAAAAATAAGGATAAATCCGGAACTCCTGCCAACTCGAGGGCTTCTCGTACCATGCTCCTAAACTCTGCAGCCCGTGCAGAGCCTGTTTCAAACAATTTTTTGCCACAAATCATCTTACCCATTATGCTAAGAGAAATCATAAATGCTCTTTCCCCAATCTTCACACCATTCCCCTGTTTAGAATCCTCCATGATCCCATCAATAGTCCAAAACACCTCATCTCTTCTCAAATGCTGCAGAGCATCCAGCCTTCTGGCACTAAAAATCTCTGTGTTTGAGATCTTTCTGAGCAAACGCCATTGAGGGCCATAAGGGCTCCATAATAGACTTGTGCCTTGGTAGGAAAATACCCTTATAACTGTATTCATTGTCCTGCTTGAGAAGCTCTGGTCATTGTTCTTTAGAACTTCTCTTGCCATTGATGGAGATGAAACAACCAATGTTGTCTGCATGCCCAATTTGATGGTCATGAGAGGCCCATATTTCTGTGCAAGGTGGAGAAGAGATTGGTGGGGTTTGTCCCCAACCTGAGGGATGTTTCCAATGATGGGCCATGCAGGAGGACCTGGTGGTAATGATAAACTCCTATTACTCTTTTTCTTCAGGAAAATGAGGAGTGTGAGTAGTAGAACTCCTGCAGCTAGGGAGTATGATGACGATGCAACTGTGATTGAATCCATGACCATCTGGTAGCAGAAAAGGATTCACCGAATTGGTGCTCAGTGGGTATCTATGTGAGCCAGAAAGCTTTCAATCAACTCGTGCTCAAATGGGTATATAGTGTAAAGGCATTCAATGTATTGCATCATCTACTCTTCTTGTGGTATTAGCTAAAAACCCAACAACTTTGAAAGGTACGTCTTTGATAACCATGGAAACAAAATACCATCCCATCTTTAAAAAAAAAGTTGAATTGTGACCAATTATAAAGTAAAACAAAATATTAACTTATGTTTTTATGTTTCTGGATAAATTCTGTGTATATCTTTAATTTGAATCAATGTTTTCGATCAAATTCTATGATCCTCTTGTTCTAGCTTATAACTCTGATGATAGAGCATAGAATTTGATCTAAACAAAGTTATTTTATCTTAAAAGATTACAATAAGATAAAAATAGTTCATAAAACTAGAAACTCTATAATTTATAATAGTTTCTGAATTAAATTGTGTACAAGATATTAGCATCAACAATTTAATCCAAAAACCGCTATACTTTTTTTGATTTAATTCTTATCTAAAACATATTGTACATATCTTTGAAATCTTTAAGAAAAAATTATTTTGTCATAGCATCAGTTATGTGACTATCAAAAATTAATTGTAATAGCACTAGTTACTTGACTATCAAAATCTTTCTGAAAGCTTCGCTGTATTTCTTTAGCAACGCCATTAGAAACTCAAATGATCTGTGTTAATTTGTCAATTTATAATACTTAATGAAAAAATCTATATGACCTGCTTCTTCTACAGCTTTCCTCGACAGATAGGGTGGAAATATCAATAATATGAGTTGCTTTCTATTGAATGTCATTGATCTGTATTACAATGTTTGTAATAGCATAAAAATTTATTTTGCAGCTGGTTTGTATTTGTAGCTGCTATTGTAACCGTAATTATAAGTGATGGTTTTCTTTATAGAAAATTTCTCACTGGTAAAATAATTCTATGTTCTATAATTTGTTTTAAAATTATGTTTCTTTCATTTTTTAAAAAATATGTGAAAATTATAATTTTTTCTTATAAACTATATATATATATATATAAACATATTAACAAAATTTTACCACAAAAATCTATAATTTATTAAACGTTATCATACTGTATTGCTTTAATCCTAATCAGTTCTTTAATCCTACTCAACTGATTGATATTAAACTAAAAGAGGGGTAAAATTTTTATTGAATACCAAAGAGTACAGAACAATAGAGGAAACAAAGAGTACTATAGAGTTTTATCCTGGTCAACAAGTTGAGCGAGCTTATGAGATAAATCAGGGGAAGCATCCTATGATCAACAATATTCCAATCCAGCATGTGCTCGGAAACCCATTTAGCTAAGCAATCAGCCACACCATTCCACTCCCGAGGGATATGCATAAAAGACACAACTTCCAGAGAATTGCATAACTGAGTGATTTGTTGAATAACCAGAACCAAATGCCAATTCACATCCACAAGGTTCCGTCTACTCAACTGATTGATATTGCAATATCATTTCTTTTTCATTAAATATACTCAATTATTTCCTTTCTTAAGGCTTTATTTAGTTTGTATATTATAACAGGATCCAATCTGTATTGGGAAATCAATGATAATAGAGTTCTTGCATATGAATGCTGTACAGCTGTATGTGAATGCTAATAAAAAACCTTGCTATTTCTATCAGCTAATTGTTCTTGGATAGCTAAATCTAGTCATAACTATATAAGATTTTATTGGGTAAAATGGTTATATAAACTTTTGTAATAAATTGTTCTTTAGACTGCTAAATGTAGTTATATTAAACCATACAAGATTATAACGACCCATTGTAGTCATTTACTCCAATGCTGCAGAAGTAATCAGTTACTTTTGTTTAAATTTTCTGCACAAGATTTTACCGAGCCACGCAGTATCTGTTTATTTGCATATTATGTATCTGTTAAAACTCTAATTGTTGAATAAATTCAAAATAAATCGGAATCACAGAAGTGGGAACAGGAAAGACTTTAGTAAGGCTCACAATAATACAGGCCGTCATTGTTCACAATAATAAGCTTATTTAATATAGTTGGTACCTCATGGCTAAATTACAGCCCGTCATTGTTCACAATAATTAGCTTATTTAATATAGTTAGCAACCTCATAATTACAGCCCGTCATTGTTCACAATAATTAGCTTATTTAATATAGTTAGCAACCTCATGGCTAACATAAACCATGTTCGCTGTAAGCTCAATATCAAATTTAGTGTACCCAACCTAACTTGTTGGGTTAGAGCTGAATCTAGATAAGGAGTTGTTCCAGCCTGTCATGTTTTAATGACTCGTCTACTCTTGTGAAGGGATGTAACTTTTAATTGTCCTTTCAAATATGTCAATTTTTGTGAATCTTGTGGAATGATTTTATATTCTTCAATTTATTTTTTAAATAGTGTGTTTTTACTTAATTAAATATTAATGGAAATGATTTATTTATCAAAAAAATTATCAAGTATGTCATTTTCTTCTTATTAAATATTCATCTTTACATCTCTAATAGATGCTAATTGTCCATTAGGAAATGGTTAAAGTAGTAGTTGAACCCACCTAACCTAAATTCAATGTTAAATCTACTCAATCAACATGAAGAAATATGAAATAAATGCCATATAAATTAACCACAAATCAATGTAATGTTGCACCATTTCATTTGATTTCCATTATCTTTCTTATTCTTCTTTAAAAGTTCTTTTAAATTTTTATGTTTGCACAAAGCAATTTGAAAGCTTTATTAATATGATAAAGACAAAAAGAAATCAACAATAGTGGTTTTGAGGATGATGATTGATTTCAAAATTTATAGACATTGACGATAAGATAGCTGACTAAGAGTGATTCAGATTTCAAGTGATCAATGTAAAGAAGGTACAATGACACTCAAAGTTGTTATTTGAAAGAGGAGGAAAGATGAGTTGTGATGACATGTAACTAATTGAATATTTAAAATTGATAAGTTGAAGATAATGCAAGACATTAAATTAGTTAATATATTGTATTGTCATTGATGTCAACTTAATATCATATGTATGGTCATGTACATAATGCCAAAGACTTCAGAGAATCAAAGAAACAAAGGTTATGCTTTCAGCAACGCATAAAAGTCAAGTATTCACTAAGTGACAAACAACACCGACGGAGTGCACACCATCGGTAAAGGCAAAGAAGAACAGTCACAATGATACCCGACGATCAGAAGACAGTGTTGCCCGACGAAACAAAACCACAGGATGCCTGACGAGCTAAAAATTGAGTTGCCCGAAAAGTAAAAATCCAATGATGCCCGACGGACGGAGATCACGAAGCTAACTGGAGCCTCACCGACGGAACTGTCAGTTGTCACTGACGACTAACAGTAGTGGTGACCGATGGAACAGAGAGTTCAGAAAATGACAAAATATCTAGCTGGCAAGAGCTAAAGATAGACTTAACTGGTTGTTTTCTTTATTTTATTTGACCAGAGTTAAGCGATTGATTTAAAGATGATTTGTAGAGTTGGCAAGAAGATAACTACGAGAAAAATTAGTAGTTATGCTTTAAATCTAATTGGCTGGATTCTTTTTCATGCCAAGAATCAAGAATCAAGAAACAGTGAATATCATGTCTATATAAGAGACAAGCTTAATTGATTTACGAATGGGATTAAGGGGAGTGAATAGAAAGAGGATGCTGAAGAAAAATAGATGAAGAACCACTTCATACAGTCATGATCAATCAAGCTAAAGGAGAGCTAAGTAATTCTGCAAACACCGACGAACAGTGAAGCATAGTATCACAGAGTAGAAAGTGTGGAGTACAAAGAATTGAATTGATACATTGATCAGAGAGGTAATGTACTTAAATAGATCTAAAAATCTGCAATTCAAAGTTGCAATATGAACAGGTTATAGTGTTTCAGTTTAACCATTGAAGCATCAAGTCTCTTAACCGAGCAGGACTTAAGAGTCTTCTATATATTGAGGTACATCCCAAGGAGTGCCAAAAAGCTTGACTCATGAAAGTAGCATTGGACTTGCCCGATACCTATTGACAGTCTAAGAAGGAGGATGATTCAAGGATGGTAGCAATAGATGTCAAATACAAAGTGACAACCTCTATGTATAAAATCCTCTAACAAGGTTTCACTTAACATTGTGTTTGTAACCTTTAACAGTGTTGGCTCCTAACAAGGCTCACTTCAGAAGAGTGAAAATTTGGGGTACCAGTCCCAGTGGTTTTTCCCTTAATAGGGTTTCCACGTTACAAATTTATGTGTTATGTGTGTATGATTCATTTCTTTACTTTTTTGTATCTTACATAGTTAACCCTGGATTGATCGGTATACTCTGCTTATTTACTGAGTTTCGGTAAATAGTTATACTGCTTATCGGTAATCAAGAAAGAATAAGGATTGACAGAGAATACCGACAGACAGTTAATCAATATTAGTATTTCATGGCATGCATCTTGTAGGGACATAATAATCTGAGGTTTATAGATTGGTGGTTAAGTTTGAAAGATAAATTATTGAAGCCACTGATTCATTCCCCCCCCTCTCAGTTATTACTAACAATTAGTATCACAACTTGTGTGCTTAGAAAAGAAGGTTTCAAGACCTAAGTCAAGATCACAAGATAAACAGATGAGATGTGCCCAAGTTGAACAAAGACAACTTTGCTTCATGAAAAAGAAGGATAAAACTCCACTTATCAAGTATTGGTAACGATGTTACTCAATTCCTAGATACCAAATATGTGTTTCCCACAGGAGTATTGACAGTAGATCAATTGAGAGAGAAGCATTAACACAACTGCATGGTTATAGAGGTTTCTTCTTCACTCCCTGATGTTGAATTTGAAGATGTCAAGGATTGCGAAACTGCAAAAAAGATGTGGGACAAACTAAAGCTTGTACATGGAGGTGATACAAATGTTCTAAGAGCCAAGGCAGAAATCCTTAAAGGAAAGTTTGATGATCTCAGAATGAAAGAAGGAGAAAACATCACACAGTACAACACAAGAATAAAAGTAGTCAACGCTATACAAGGAGTTGGAGGTACACTTGAAGAGGAAAAAGTGGTAAGTAAAATCTTAAGAACCTTACTGCCTATTTATGCTAGTAGAGTTTCTGTCATTCAAGAAATGAGAGTAGTAGACAAAAATACAGTTACTCTTGATAGTTTAATTGGTAGACTGATTTCATTTGAGATGAATAACTTTGATAATAGTGTCTTACCAAACTTAGATTATGCATTTAAGTCTTCTATGAGAATAACCAAATCAAGTCATAGACACACATCTAGAAGAGATAGTGAAAGTGAAAATGAAGAATAAGATCTAGATGAAATAGAATCACTTATGGCTAGAATAATGCAAAGAGGCAAAGGTAAATACAAAGGCTAGTTACCGCTTGTATGTTATAATTGTAAAGAGATTGGACACTTTGTTGCAAGATGTCCTAACAGAAGAAAAGATGACAGAAGTAATGACAAATCTTTTGAGAAGAAATCTGACATAGGTGATAACAAAGATTACAGAGGTTACCAACAATCAGAAAGAAGTGACACTTGAGACTACAAAGACAAAGGCAAGAAAGTCATCTACCTGGCTGCTTGCAAAGATGAAGATACTGACATCGAACCTCATGAAGAAATCGAGATGGGTTTTGTGGCTGTGAAAGATGATTCAGATGAAGATGAAAGGTATGTAGAAACTGCACTCATATCTAAGGTTGGCAAGAATGACATCTGGATTATAAATAGTGGCTGCACTCACCACATGACCGGTGACAAAGAAAATTTTAACACTTTTGAGTATTATAATGGTGGTACAGTAAGAATGGGTAATGATAGACCTTGTCCAGTTGAAGGTAAAGGAACTATAATGTTGAATAACCTAATTAAATGTGAAAATGCTTATTGGGTAAGAGGATTGAATTATAATCTATTGAGTGTTTCTCAGCTTAATAATTCAGGTCACAAAGTAGCATTTGAGAATAAGAAGGCAAAGATCTTCAATGAATCAAGAAGATTGATTGGTACTGGTGAATAGACTAAAGGTAACTTATTCTATCTGAATGATACTAACACCACTTGCTTAATGACTATGAACGAAGACATATGGTTGTGACACAAAAGATTGTGTCATATGAATTTTGACAACATGATGAAAATAAGCAGAAGAAAAAATGTAAGAGGCTTACCGACGATGACAAAGCCCGACAACATCATGTGCAAGAATTGTCAAAAAGGTAAAATGACAAAGTCTAGTTTCAAAAGTAAAACTCATACATCTGATGATATTCTAGAATTAGTCCCTACTGATCTATGTGGACCAATGAGGACAAAGAGTTATTATGGAGATAGATATATTTTATTCTCTTTGTTGATTATTACTCTAGAATGATGACATTTATGTTTCTAAAAGATAAATCTGAAGCATTCAAGATGTTTAAATGGTATAAGGCTATGGTAGGGAAACAAAGTGGTAAGGACTTGAAATGTTTAAGATCAGATAGAGGAGGAGAATTTATATTAGATGAATTCACTAATTTGTGTAATGAGCATGGTATAAAAAAACATGTTTCTGCACCATGGACACCACAACAAAATGGGATTGCTGAGAGAAGGAACATATCAATAGTTGATTGTGCTAAAAAATTGATGATAGAGAAAGGAATCACCCAAATCTTCTAGAGGGAAGCCGTCAGTATTGCTCTCTACACAGTGAACATAGTACAATTGAAGAAGGACACAAAGAAGACACCTTATGAGCTATGGTATGGTAAAACAGCCAATGTAAGTTACTTCAAAATCTTTGGTAGTCAATGTTACATCTTAAAGGATGATAGAAATGGAAAGCTTGACGCCAAAAGTGATGAAGGTATCTTTCTAGGGTATTCCACCAAGATCAAAGCTTATAAATGTCTTATCAAGGCTTCTAACAAAATTGTTGAAAGTGCAAATGTAAAGATAGATGAATTTGCAGAAAAGAAAGAGCTGGAGAGCACAAAAGAACCAGAGGACTGCAACAAGTTTGTATACTGTGAAGAACCCAACACTCTTCCCGAGAAACAATGCTTAATTCTAGAACAATAGAATGTTGCAATCGACGGTCAGGCTGCAATTACCGACGGTTAGGATGATAATCAAAATAATGTGCAAGGTGATGAAGAACAAAATGTAAAACAAAATAATGATCAAGTTGATGCACAAAGAGTTGTACCTATATTTGCAAGATATGTAAGAAGGAACCATCCAGAGATCTAGATCATAGGAGATAAGAAAACTGGTACAAGAACAAGAAGTAAGTCTTTAAAGTCAAATTGTTTAATTTGTGAGTTTGAGCCAAAATTTGTCAATGCTGCACTTGATAATGAAGAATGGATAAGTGCTATGAATGATGAGATTGAGAAAATTGAAAAGAACAAGACATGGTCACTTGTGTCTAGACCATATGACAAGAATGTCATCAGTACTAAATGGATATTCAGGAATAGGCTAAATGAGAATGGAGAAGTCACAAGAAACAAAGCAAGACTAGTATGCAAGGGGTATGCACAAGAGGAAGGTATAGACTATGGAGAGACCTTTGCATCTGTTTCTAGGCTAGAAGGTGTAAGAATACTACTTTCTTATGCTACATTCAAATGATTCAAGGTATATCAAATGGATGTCAAGTTTGCATTCCTAAACGGAATATTTGAAGAAGAGGTATACATTGAACAACCAGAAGGGTTTATCAATTCAGACAAGAGAAACATGGTATGTAGACTTCACAAAGCCTTGTATGGATTGAAATAAGCTCCTAGAGCCTGGTATGAACAAATTCATTCCTATCTTATAAGTATTGGATTTGTAAGGACTAGTGAAAACATTAATCTTTATTTGAAGGAAGATACTGATGCTAACACTTTGATTGCTGAAATATTTATTGATGACACCATATTTGGAGGCAATGATATACTATGTAAATCATTTTCTAATGAGATGAGAAAAGATTTTGAGATGTTTATGTTTGGAAAGATCAAGTTCTTTCTTGGTCTACAGATCATTCAACAAAGTAAAGGTATTTTCATTACACAGTATAAATACATTAAAGAGGCCCTAAAAATATTCAAGATGGAAGATTCCAAACCAATTGGAACACAAATACCTATTGGATGTAAGTTAACAAAGGAGGACAAGACAACATAGGTAAATCAGACTTTGTACAGATCAATGATTGGAAAACTCATGTATGTTGTACACACTATACTAGATATTGCACATGCGGTAGGAATTGTTGCTAAATTTTCTGCTAACCCCAGTGAATCACATATGACTATTGTAAAAATAATTTTAAGATATCTGAAGAATACTAAGGAATATGGCTTATGATATAGAAGAGAAGACAAATTTGAACTTAAGGTGTTTACCAACGCTAATTGGGCTAGAAATCTTGATGACTGGAAGAGCACAACTGAAGGAGCATTCTTTATGGGTGACAGACTTGTCACATGGATTAGCAAGAAGCAAGGATGCATCTCTTAGTCTACTGTAGAAGTAGAGTATGTTGTTGTTGTTGTAAATTGCTCAAATATTGCATGGATCAAACAATTATTGGAAGGTATGCATATGAAGATCTTAGAACCAGTGATTATCTAATGTGATAACACCAGTGCAATAAACATTTCCAAGAATCCAGTCATGCATGCCAAGACTAAACACATTGCCATCAAGTATCATTATTTGAGAGAACAAGTTCAAGAAAAAGAGGTGATACTTGAGTATGTGCATTCAAAAGAACAATTAGCTAATATCTTCACCAAGCCACTGCCCAATGATACATTTGAGTACTTGAGAAAGAGACTAGGGGTCAAACCCTTGTCTACTAGTCAATAAAATGACTGAAGGCTGCATCAGCCTACATATTATTAGAATATCATTAATGTTGATGCAAGCAAAGAGGTGAACTTCAAAGCTACATCTATATACAGATAGGTATATATTAGAACCAAGCACCAGAGCATATTGTTGTATTGCTGATGGATAAGGGAAATTTAAGGAATATATTATGGATAGGAGAAAAATGATTGTTTGACATGAATGTCAGATATTTGTAAAATATTTGTTTGGCATTGTTTTCAAAGGGAGAGAAATTATCCTTATTATCAGATCTTTCTAGAAAAGGAAAGAGATTATCCATTATCACATTACTCCAACATGGAAAGATTATATCCTTAGAAAGAGAAATTGTATGAAAAGATTATACAAAGGGAGAGTTGTTGACAAGAGAAAAAAGACATCAAAAGAGAATGAATAGTCAAGGGAGAAAAATTGACACAAGGAGGGAACACACCACATAAGAAGAAAGAGAGATGCAAGAATCAAAACTAAGCTAAAATAGAGCTTACTGGAGGTCAGACATTTATCGGTTGACAAAATAAAAAGATTGGTAGTTTGATGAATCTCAACTGTTGGATTTCATATTGTATTAGAAATAGTATAGTATGATAATATAGTATGTTTCCATCAATGCCAAAGGGAGAGATTGATGACATGTAAATGATTGAATGTTTGACAATGTTAAGTTGAAGATAATGCAAGGCATTAAATCAGTTAATGTATTGTATTATCATTGATGTCAAATTAATATCATATGTACGGTCATCTACATAATGCCAAATACTTCAGAGAATCAAAGGAACAAAGGTTATGCTTTCAATAATGCATAAAAGTTAATTATTCAATAAGTGACAAACAACACCAACGGAGTGCACACCATTGGTAAAGGCAAAGAAGAACAGTCATAGTGATACCTAATGATCAGAAGACAATGTTTCCTGATGAAGCAAAACCACAAGATGCCCAACGAGCTAAAAATAGAGTTTCCTGAGGAGTAAAAATCCAATGATGCCCAATGGACAGAGATCACGAAGCTAACTAGCGTCTCACCAACGGAACTGTCAGTTGTCACCAATGACTAACAGCAACGGTGACTGAGGGAATAGAGAGTTCAAAAAATGACAAAAACTATCTAGCTGGCAAGAGCTAAAGATAGACTTAACTGGTTGTTTTCTTTGTTTTATTCGACCAGAGTTAAGTGATTGATTTAAAGATGATTTGTACAGTTGGCAAGAAGATAACTACAAGACAAATCAAGAGTTATGCTTTAAATCAAATTGGCTAGATTGTTTTTCACATCAAGAATCAAGAAATAATGAATATCATGTCTATATAAGAGACAAGCTTAATTCATTTACGAATGGGATTAAGGGGAGTGAACAGAAAGAGGATGTTGAAGAGAAACTGATGAAGAACCACTTCATATAGTCCTGATCAATCAAGCTGAAGGAGAGCTAAGGAATTCTACAAACACCGATGAACACTAAAGCACAACATCACAAAGTAGAAAGTGTGGAGCACAAAGAATTGAATTGATACATTGATCAGAGAGGTAATGTACTTAAATAGATCTAAAAATCTGCAATGCAAAGTTGCAATATGAACATGTCATAGTGTTTCAGTTTAACCATTGAAGCATCAAGTCTCTTAAACGAGCAGGACTTAACAGTCTTCTATATATTGAGGTACATCCCAAGGAGTGCCAAACAGGTTGATTCATGAAAGTAGCATTGGGCTTGCCCGATACCTATTGATAGTCTAAGAAGGAGGCTGATTCAAGGATGGTAGCAATAGATGCCTGATACTAAGTGACAACCTCTGTGTGTAAAATCCTCTAATAAGGTCGCACTTAACAGTGTGTTTGTAACCTTTAACATGGTTGGCTCTTAACAGGGCTCACTTTAAAAGAGTAAAAATTTGGGGTACCGGTCCTAGTGGTTTTACCCTTAACAGGGTTTCCACGTTACAAATTCATGTGTTATGTGTGTATGATTCATTTCTTTACTATTTTGTATCTTACATAGTTAACCCTGGATTGATCGGTATACTCTGCTTATTTACTAAGTTTCGGTAAATAGTTATATTGCTTATTGGTAATCAAGAAAGAATAAGGATTGACAGAGAACACCGATAGACAATTAATAAATATTAGCATTTCATGGCATGTATCTTGTAGGGACATAATAATCTGAGGTTTATAGATTGGTAGTTAAGTTTGAAAGATAAATTATTGAAGTCACTGATTCAGCCCCCCCCCCCCCCCCTCTCAGTTATTACTAATAGAGTTGGATAGCATCTATGCAGCCATCACATCCAATGGCTCATGTTGACCATAACTTGAGTTTACCATCTTTAATGAATTTAACTCCCAGTTCAACCTATATAGCACATGTTCAAAGTCCAACTTAGCTTGAGTTTACCATTTCAACGCCACCCAATAAAGAAGTACAAATTCTTATGGAACAATCTAAAAGATGTGATTTATTTCTATTTTCAACCAACAAGAGTGTAGATTAATTGAGATTTTTTTATATTTCTATTTTGAAAACACATCTGTGAACTATTAAGGTATAAGATTGTCGGGAATATGTGGAATGTTCTAGAGAGAATTTTCTAGAAGAGAGAAACAACTAGAAGTTGTCCAAGAACAAGAACATTCTAGTTTTAGAATTCTAGAAGCTTTTAAGCTCAATGATAAATACAAAGCTACTCATTGTGAGTAGTAATGCAATGCAATATGATTGTATGCTATTAGATTGAACATAGTTGTAGAATTCCAAGATCTAAAAGAGATAAAATTAAGCATAATAACACAAAATGACCCTAGAGATTATAAGGGTAAACAAATAGAGGAGGACATGGCCCCTGAGACAGACATGGATTATGAATCCAAAGAGGAGTCTACTAAGAACACAGATGGTAAGGACTTTGTTGCTAAGGCTGAAGAGCTCAAGGGAGAGGAGAAAGAAAAATTGACAGAGATAAATGTGAACATGAATGATTTGGGGGAAATACTGAACATGGTTTTTAACTCCCCCACCATACTGGTACTGATCCACTGGAGAACATACCACCTTCCTAGATTATAGATGAGAAAAGAGCATCCTCTCACCTCCAAAGTCATATTGATGACTTGCAAAAGAGAAATGTTGCTCTGGAAGGCTATGCTACTATGTTGGTGGAGGACAAACATCAATTCAACTCTCTCTCTCTCTCTCTCTCTCTCTCTCTCTCTCTCTCTCTCTCTCTCTCTCTCTCTCTCTCTCTCTGNTCTCTCTCTCTCTCTCTCTCTCTCTCTCTCTCTCTCTCTCTCTCTCTCTCTCTCTCTCTCTCTCTCTCTGTGTGTGTGTGTGTGTGTGTGTAATGTGGTTGATGGGATTGAGGAAAAAGAATTTGTCCTGAGTTGTCATGGAGAAGAACATGTTAAAGAAAACATCAAAGAAGAGGAAAGAAATCCAAATAAGTGAGAAAGAACAACATGATGATAACAAATATTGACAAATCCTACTCAATATTATTTCTAAATATTGGGTCAAAATTTCTAGGTCTAATAAAAGCTAAGTCTGCTAGTCATTTTGCTTTCTTCTTTAATGCCCTATTTTGGTTTTACTATAGTTTTACACTTAAGCTCTATGTTTTTGTTATCACAACATATTTTTTGTTTTCTGAACTATTGGAACCTTATGAAGATGCACTCTGGTATTTTTTGTAGTAGTATGAGAAACGTAAACTCTTTAAGATGTTTGATAATGATAAACTATGAGAGTAGTAGGGTTACTAGTAGTAGTGAAAGGAGCTCTTTAAAAGTGATTGTGTGAGTTATTCTTTCATTTTGTGGGTGGGGTTTTTTGGGCTTTCTCTTGGCTATAATGGCCTTGAGTAGGGATTCTAGTGCCGGTTCTTAGTGTTTATTCTATTGCTATGGGATCAAGGCCCTCTCCTGTTGACTTAATCAAACACACAAAATGAGCACAAAAATGACCACTTGAATAAGTTGTAAAGTAATGTACATATCTAGGAAGACTGATTGGTTCGAATCAAAATTTGAACCCAACCTTCAATGAGTAGTGGTTAGTTGTCTCCCACTAAACTAGGATGAGGTCTCAAAATAGAACCGACACCTCTCTAAACAACTCCCAAATGATGACAACTTGTGTGAACAAGTGTCAAATTATCATGGACAGCTAAGTAGGCTTAATAAGTCTACTTATAATTAAATTAAATAAATACACTAACACCCCCCTTTAACCATAACTTAGGAGAACAAGATTAAAAATTTGGGTCCTGACTACCAGTCTGATGAGGTACTCATGTATAATGAAATATCTCATAAAAGGAGAAAGATAGAAATCCCAATGGGGAAAAAATATATGCCAAAAAAGAGATAAGAAACAATCCTATAAGGCCCCCCAAAGGATGATGATGATATTGATGTCGACCACACAACAAGAAGAGCTTGTGCTCCTTCATGAAAATCTACCTAAATATGACTATCATCTGCTTAATCATATAAATTATTAGGAATGGAATCAGGATCTGAAAATTCATCATCAATTTGAGAACCCATATGGTGTGTAACACCAGAGTCTATAATCTCTTTAGAAAATTTGACCGTGCCTTTCAATTTCTCTTTGTCCTTAGTAGTTTCCTAATTTGAAGAAGATGCTTTAAAAGAATTAGTTACCTCAATATTATTATTTTTGAGTAAAAAGGTAAGGTGCTCACTTTATTTTTTCATGCCTTGATGTTCTTCGTGACTAGTTTCAAGTTAAGAATGAAACATTTAACTCTCTCAATAATTGATTTACTTTGTTGAGACGAGTTATCCTTTTTGAAGTTGTCAATTTTATCTTCTTTCTTCCCTTCCTTGTCCTTTTTAGTGTTCTTTTTCTCTCCTTTAGAATTTTGATGTTTTTCATTTCCTACAATTAGAGTTTGTGCCTTAGTATATTTCAAATTACCCATTTTAATTAATTTTTCTTTCTCCCTTGTAAGATCAGCAATAAAGTTATCAAGTGAGGGCATAGTCTATGAGCTACCAAGGGCTCTTTTGCTAGAATAGAAATTAGAGACAAACACAAAATTCAAAACCAAGTTTGGAAAGTACAAAAAAGATTAATTGATCCTCTTTCTTGTCAATTCCACAATCTTTTAATTTCAACTTCAAAGATTTAAATTTAGTGAACAAACCCTCTAAAGTTGAAAGACTTAAATGACTAAGACCTAAGAGTTGATTTTCAAACTCATGACTTCTAAGTTCATCAATTGTCCCAAATTGTCTTTTGAGAGCTTCCAAAACTTGGTTGGGTGTTTTAAAGTTCTCAACATGAATACTAATTCAAGAGATAAATTTAAACATAGAAAGCCAAATTCTTGGTCACACTTATAAAAAAAATCTCCATCCTTAGTTGCATTAGGTTATTTTTATGTTCCCATTGTTACCCTAAACAAGCCTTTATTCTTTAGTACAAGAATTACTTTCAACTTCCAACCATGATAATTTAAAGGAGTTAGGAGTTGTATAGTCACATTAGAATCCATTTTGTTAGAATCAGATTGTTTCTTTGTAGAATGCAAAAATTAAGAACACTTCTTGAGGAAGTGTGAAAAATACAAAATACACAACCCCTTGATTATCTAATGCCCCCCCTCCCCCCCTTGGTTTTGACACTTTATAGAAGTGCTTTGTAACACTTGGTTGGGTGTTTTAAAATTCTTGACATGAATACTAATTCAAGAGATAAATTTAAACATAGAAAGCCAAATTCTTGGTCACACTTATAAAAAAAATCTCCATCCTTAGTTGCATTAGGTTATTTTTATGTTCCCATTGTTACCCTAAACAA
>MU227300.1:2720214-2800535 GCA_018584345.1 Thuja plicata
TATATACACATGTGTGTATATGTGTATACATGGATACACACTTGTATGTGTATATGTATGGTGTGTATATGTGTGTATATATACACACATGTATGTGTGTATATATACACACATGTATGTGTGTATATGTATGTATATATACATAAATGTGTGTATATGTGTATACACACTTGTATGTGTGTATAAAAACACATGTATATGTGTATATGTACACAAATGTGTGTATGTGTGTATACACACACATGTGTGTATGTGTGTATATGTGTATACATGTGTGTATATATACATATACACATGTGTATGTATATATATATACATGTGTATATACATGCACATGTATGTATGTATATATATACATGTGTGCATGTGTGTATATATACACACCATATTCAAAGAAATTAAAAAATAAAGAATTAAAATTCCTTAATGCATCTTCTCATTCATCTTTTGGGTGAACCAAACGGGTCAGACCATATTCCAGATTTCATTTTGAGGATAAGCATCTTCCTGAATATGCAGCATCTTCCTGAATTGATCATATCCATGATATGGTATTCCAGCTGCCAAACGGGCCCTAAAAGAGCTGCAAAGTCCATATTTTGAGATCCATTATGGGTTGACAAAAAATGTATCAAGTCTTTTAGCTATGTGCATGTGTTGTGCTCTTTTATTTGTCAAAGTAAATTTCCCATTAATAGGAGTATAATCAACCAATCATTGTTTGACACAAAATCTTGAAAATCTGCCACTCTAATCGGAGGTGGAATTCTAACTCCCATTTTGTCTTTCTCATTTAGAATGGCATTGAAGTCACCCCAATTAGGATAGGGATATCTGGAGAAGCAACACATGTTGAAGTCAAAGAGTTCCAGAGAAATTTTTTCCCCACGGTTGAGTTAGGACCGTAGACATTGAAGAGAAGGAAATGATCATTGAAACATTCAACTTGTAATTGTTTCCAATTAGCCTTGGCAGCCACCTTAGTGGCTTTAATGAATTTGTCTTTCCACAATATGGCCAATCCCCAAGAAGCGCCAATGGAAGGAAAGGAAATATACCTCCACGTTTTCCAGTTGGAAAATGGTTGCATGGCTTCAACTTCAACAAATTTTATTTCTTGCAGCAAAACTATGTCTGGGCCACTTGCCTCAATCTGAGATCTAATGAGGCGGACCTTGTTAGGGGCATTAATGCCCCTAATATTCCATCAGATTATTTTTATAGCTTCCTTGGGGAACACCTTTCTCGCCACGGGCTAATTTTATCTAGAGTAATCTGAATGTTGGATTTTATTTCAGATTTAATCAGGTTCTTCTTTGGGGGTCTGCCTTCTTTCCCACGCTTTTTGGGGGATGAAGAAAGATCTAGGGCGTTGAATGGAGACTACAAGATAGAGAAAGAGAGAGGCTTGACCAAATCACTCTGAGAGGGGCACGGAGAGTCCCCTATCCAAACTACATCCCATTCATGTTTGTCCAATGTCTGATGGACTTCCTGCAGCGAGGAAACATCCTCAACAATGTTAGAATGGAGAGAGCTCATTTCAACATAACTGGAGTAAGAGGAGGGAGAAGTCAGAAGTGCCTCATCAACCAACATGTTCAACTTAGTAATAAGATCAGAAAGACAATATGCATCCTTGTGACTCAACTGATGAGCTTTGTTTGATTTGTCCGCTTTGTAATGAGCCAATTTATTTTCATCTACCAGTTTGACAAGTTGAGCGGCTGGCTCATAAATCGCATATGACTTAGTCTTTTTGACCAGCAATTGCTGATCAAAAGGAGAGGGAGGGGAAATCTAGGTGTATGATAACACACCTCATTTTTGTGTGTGTTGCAGACATCACCTCGGGGATAACTCAAGCAAATAGAGAAGAATCTAACCTTGTAGAATCATCTTTACTTACCGATATAGGAAGATAACACCAAATCTGGTCTCCTTTATCAAATATACTATGAATATGTCCAACAAAAAAACTTTAAGAGCTTGCTGAGCGATGAACAAAGTTGGAGAGGGGCCTGATAAAAAGGAATAATGTGCCATGAAGAAGAGAGCGGAGCAGGAATACTGGAGACCGTCGAAGTGGGCGCACAAAAGTTTAACATAGAAGCTTCTACATAATATTTTCGGCTCTTAATTACATTTATAGGAGAACAAAGAAGCTCAAGAGAAGGGTCTTGAGGAACAGAGCTCAAGCCAGGCTCGGAAAGTGCAGATAGCTCCCCTTGGGATGAGAAATCTTCACAAACAGAAATGTTCTGATCTGAAAAAGCCTTACATTGAGTTAAGAAATGGGCCGATAGAGCTTTGTTTACATGAACTGTAATGGGATCATCAATAAGAATTTTTTGTTTCCACAACCCAAACGATGTAGAAACTAGAAGTTCCAAAGGGAATAGTTTATCCAAATCCAGAAGAGCACATAATCTAATGGGTAAATATGGTAACTCAAACGGTCTTAGGCCATACCTCAAAAAGATGCCTACTTGGTTAGGAATTATTTCAACCACTTTCGAGTCCCTGAGTTCTATAGGAGGGGAAGGTAAGGAAAACCAGAAAGGGGAAAATTTTAATTTTTCTTGTCACTGGGTCAAAAAAAGGAGTCCATCTATGAGTATGATGGCCAAAGCCCGCCATAAACCAGGCTTTGTCGTTATGCACAATATCTCTATCTTTCTTGTTTGAAAAGACCACAATGAAAAATCCAGAGCCATTATCTATGTAGAATACTTCATTGACATTTGACCGAGAAGTGGAACACTATTGAAGAAGATTAGAGATACGGGGAGACCAGTTCCAAAACTAAAATATTAATGCTCTCTCAGAGAGCTCTAAAACTTGGGAGTGAAGAAGATCTTTGGATAATGTAAGTCTCAAGCTTCCATCCGCATAGCCTCTACCAATATTTTGAGTGAATGGCGCCATTGTTGGACCATCACCCCATTGTGAGGTGTTTTCAGGGAAAAATGAATTATATCTGCCTCTACTCCCATTCTGGTTGGCACAATTGTGATTCCTGGCCATCTTTCTAGGTTTTGGGATAGATTCTAAACGGCCACCAAAAACATCTTTGGGTAGTGGCAAAATACCTTTATGGACTTTCGTAGGACGCACCATCTGTGTTTTCCAAGCCCTATAAGTTTGAGGAGCCACCACCATGTACGAGATGCTATTTGGGAGAGAGGAGGGTACACCCTGTGAACAAGAGATGTGTGGGGGAGCACTCAAAACACCAGGACCAAAAGATGCATGGAAAGGGTTCTTCGTAGAAGTCACCCTGACGGTTTTTTCTCTAGATAACCCCATAGCCTCCTATGGATTACGCGCATCAACCCATTTCTTGTTCTTAAAAACCCATTGAGGGATCTAACTTTTAGTATTATTCCCATCATCTGCTTGTTTTGTTGGCGGAGTCCTAAGTTAAGCATTGTTTGATGATGAAAAATGCCTCTTGAAAATCCCAAAACCTCTTGCGGTTTTCAAACATCGGTCCATTTCTTGTTTTTAAATACCCATTGCGGAATCCATTTGGATTTAATCCCTGAAACAACATGGATGGCAGCAATCCGGGATGAGGCCAAAATTTGTTAGGGTTTTCAGAAGGAATCATTGTAGACGAGTCATCTTACTCCTCGTCAATAATTCAATAGTCTTTATTAAAGCGAAACGTTATTAATATAAAAAAGAAACTATTTACCATTTCTGAATGGAGTAAACAAAATTTTCATTACTTCTTACCCTCCCCGTATCACTACACCACTCTTCACATACTTACTAAATGCATGTTAAACAAGAATTATACTTGCATTCATTTTATTGAATTAGATATATATTAATATTAATATAAAAATATATTTTAATTTAAGTAAATTAAGAAAAATTAATTTGTGGAATTATATGGTGTCTTATATTAATTAGATTTGTTTAATATAGAAATAAAGTAGGAAGTAGTTTTATAAAGAAAAATAAATATTATCTTAAAATAATATATATATCATATATTTAAGTTTAATATAAATATAAATATTTAAATAATGACAATTATTAATTTGATATTATAAGGGGTTACTCCATCCTCCATTAAGAAGATCTTATGTTTTGATTTCACTAGCTCTTAATTAATTAGATTGGTGTTTTCTTTCTTATAATTAGAAATCTTGAACACTAAAGGAAAGCACTACCTAGTGGATAGTAAAAAAAAAATTCAACAATTAAAAAAGTATAAAAAAAAAAAAAGTAATTAAAAGAAAGTGCAATTGAATAATATATATTGAATGTTTCCTGTGTTTCAATTTTTCTCCATTATAAAAGATCCTCTCCAATTAAAATAAATCAATTATTCATTAATCTTATTTTATTTATTTATTTTTAATGAAACAACATTAATAATAGAAATGTGAGCAGAAGAAAACAATTGCAGCAAGAAAACAAAGGACAGTAGAAACAGGAAAATGCAACTGTTGCCCCCAAAATCCCACACTAAAACAAATGCAATGCCTTCAAAAGAATTAAAAGTTCCAGTCTGCCACATTGACATAGCACAACATAATAGAAAATTATAAATCCAAAGAACACCTTCAACAACGCTGATTCAGCTGCAGTCTCAGTGGAGTTACCAATGAAGGCCATGGAGCAGAAACACAACCATTCTCATTCAGCAGAGAAGACATTGATTCAGCTTTCTGTAGAAACTTGAAACGGCTGAGAAGAGGAAAGAGTGAAATTCTGAGTTTGACCAACCAACCTACCATCATAATGTCTTTGATATTTTAAAGTTTATCTCTTCAATATGCCCTTATTATATTGGAACAAGTCGCTAGTATTAAATGTCTGCGAAATATTGAAATTTTACTTATTATACTTTGCCTTTCATTATGAAGAGCTTTTTTTTAATAGAAAAAGTTACAAAAGTAGCAAATTTATTTAATATACTAATATTTTTCTCTTTAGCTTTTGCTCATAGTGATGATACTCATTAAATTGGGATAGGTCACTAAAATCAGATGTCTTTAATGTGTTCTAATTTTTTTCCTTTTTATTTATTTTTTATTGTAAAAATTTCTTGAAGCAAGAAAGCTCACTAACATTGAATGACTTTCAATTTGTTTTTCTAAATTGATCAAATAAGTTAGAGCCTTCAAATATTAATTAATATTTTAAACAACTTCTCTTGAGGCTAAGTAAAATATATTTAAGATATCTATACTAGTTTAAATCTATTTAGGTTGGTTCCCAGTCTACAAAGAGTATTATTATAGTGTGATCCAAACATCTTAAAAAAATTCAACAGAATTTGTAATATTCACTCTAGATTGCAAAAATCTGATAGCATTTTTTAATTTTAGTAAGTTTGGTAAACTTGTTACCCACCATCATATTGGATCAGTGAAGACACAACCTTACAATCGCAATAATCCAATAGAAGTTTGAACTTAGTAGACACAACACAACCACCACTTAATCAACACACTATACCTAATATTATTTATATCTATATATATAATCATTATCTAATTTTTTACTTATTTTCAAATAATCAAAGAAAAATATTAAAAACTTGCTTATGAAGACTACATGCATGAAATGTGAGGCCATCAAGTTCTGCAATTTTTATCACTAAAACTTGAGACCATCTCTTACACTAGGAATGGCTAAAAGTGGCACAGCTTTTTGTAGAGTTAACCCAAATCTCTCAGACATATCAATACCTGCCTCATCGTCCATAGGAATGGACCAAGTGAAAGCTTGTAGCAATAATCCCACCACCAAATGGATCAGTCTGTGTGCTAGTGGAAGCCCAATGCATATCCTTCTTCCTGCTCCAAATGGTACCAATTCAAAATCATGGCCTTTGTAATCAATGTTGAATTCCAAAAACCTATCTGGATTAAAATTTAAGGGATCTTTCCACGCACTAGGTCTCTCCCAATGGCCCATGTATTCACAAGCACTTGCATATTCTCTGGAACTAAAAACCCACTAATCTCACAAGATATATCGGCTCTTCTAAAGATCAATGGGGCTAAAGGGTGAAATCGAAGCACTTCTTTCACTACTGCTCGGAGATATGGAAGATTTTCTATGTCTGCCTCCTCCATTCTTCTCTCAACACCGATAATAGTATCCAGCTCTGCTTGGGCATTTTCCATCAGTGCTGGATTTCTCAGAAGCTCCGCCATTGTCCATTTGATTGTTGCTGAAGTTGTGTCGATTCCTGCAATAAACATGTCCTGACAAAACAAGCATTTGAGCAGTGTTAATATTAGTGGAAAATTATAGAAAAATAAATTTGAAAGGAAACTAACCATTGTTATACTATTATATGGAAATAGATCCCTGATTTGTCAGCCCAGATTTCAGTTTTCTAGTACTGGGAACTTTCAAAATTTAATGATATCCAGATTCTGGATTTGATTATGTATATTTTTATTGTCAAGGTTTCTGATCAAATTCTGTGTTCTATTGTTATTAATTCTTATCGAACTATCTGTTTTCATGGTATGTCATAAAATTTACCAGTATAATAAATTTTGGAGCTTAAATGTTTTAGCTTAAGCCGCACTATAAAATTCATGGGACCATATGTTCTAAAATAATCTTGAAAATTATAAGTAACACCTATTGAAATGTTTTAGGAACCCCTAACATCAAATTCAAAGACCTAACATAGTTTATAGATAGCCTCAATAATTTAAAGATTATAAATATAGAATTTTAGTTGTTTCTGGATTGATTGTGTGAGAGTTTTTGCATCAACAATTAAGATCGCACTCCATGACCCATCATCTAGGTGAAAGAGTGCATAAGGTGAAGGAGAAAATCAGGAATATGCACTCTTCCTTATATACACTCTTTTATCTTCATGATAGATTAAAAGTGTGATCCTAAACTTAATTCAAATTTTTTTATACAATCTATTTCAGAATAAAAAAAATATTAGCATAATAGATTATAAAAAATAATATTATTATTTACTAATAAAATTTTAAACAGCTGAAAGAGTTCAAAATTTTTAGTTTGTATTACTCTATTCTTTAATATATATGTACATGCGAATAAAGCATAACTATGTTCCTTCGTGACAAATTATTATGGCGAATATGGCTTACCATCATTAGTGCTTTGATGTTCTCCAGAGTAAATTGTGTGCCATCTTCTCTCAACTCCAGCATTACATCAAGAAAATCCTTCACTTCATTACTGTTGAGTGGTAAACCAAACCTTTGTGCTAGTCGCTCCTCAATGATTATGTTGAACATGTTATCTGTTGGATTTTTATAATTAAATCTGATTGCTTGAGCCTCTTTCTTTGACTTTCCAGAAGTTGAAAATCTTCTCTATTTTAATTGCTCAAAGAATATCAGATTTTGTGTGGACTTTTTTTTTAGATGAGTTCAAATTAGATTTTGGGGAAATCTGATTTCTTCTTTAGACTTATGATATTTTCTTTGGATAGCAATTACTTTATAAAGCAAAGAATATCCTTATTCTTTCAACAGAATTGTAAGAAACTTATTTGCAGCAGCAGCAAATTAGTTTATTTTGTAAGTGCTATGTTTTATCAGAGACTTGGTTTTACAACAGGAGTTGTAATTTTATTATCTTGTTGAGCAGTGATTGCTCCAGACATTTTGTAAGAGCTTTGAGAAGCTCAAAGTATTTTGTATGCAGCCCAGTAGCTGTAAGTTTATTTTATTGTAGAAGTTATTTCCAGATTAATAGAAGCAAGAGAAGCTTGCATATCTCCATCTTTGTTCTGTGTTTACTCGCTGCCCTGTTTTGTGGTTTGTTGAATTTATTCATTGCTGAAACAGAGTATTTCCTGTGTGTTTCCAGAATATAGAGTGATTCTATAGTCTTTACATGGTATCAGAGCTTATTGGCCCTCAATCCTTGTGAGTTTGGGCATTTGTTTTTTCTGGGTATTTGTTTATCTTGCACAAGAGACATGGCTGGAGATGTAGGAAAGAGCTGGCAACAACCACCGTCCTTTAATGGACAAAATTATGATGTTTGGGCAAAGAAAATGAAGACCGTAATGGTTGCAAATGATTTGTGGGAGCTTGTGGTCAATGGCTTTGTGGATATAACAGACCCAGCTCTATTTGCTGCCCTCACAAATAATCAGAAGACTCAGTTGAAGGAGTCAAGGAGGAAAGATGTAAAAGCTTTGAGCTTGATTGAAACCGCCTTGACAGAAGCAATCTTTCCCAGAATAGCAGCAGCTGATTATTCCAAAGAAGCTTGGGATATCCTTCACACAAGTTTTAAAGGGACTAAAAAAGTTCGTGTGGTGAAGCTCTAAATGCTTCGAAGGGAATTTGAGACTTTTCTCATGAAGGACAATGAGTCCATTTTAGATTTCAGCTCAAGACTCTTTGGTTTGATAAACCAGTTGAGAACCAATGGAGAAACCATGGAGGAGCAAAGAATAGTAGAGAAAAATTTGAGAAGTCTTCCCTCAAAATTTGATACTCTAGTTATTGCCATTGAAGAGGCAAAGGATCTCTCAACATTGACTGTTGATGATTTGATGGGTTCTTTCCAAACCCATGAGCATCGAATTAATCGATCAGCAAATTCTTCTCAAGAGCAAGCTTTCAGAGCTCAATCCAATGCAAGAGGCAGGGGGAGAGGAAGAAACAACTCTGGAAGAGGCTCAAGAGGCAGAGATCGTGGCAACTCTAGACAACACAATGCTGGAGGAGAAAGAGCAAAAGGAGCAGCCACAAATGAGGGAGCTAGCAGCTCTTAGAATAATTCTAGAGGAGGCAAGAAGAATAGTAACTCGAACAAGAGTAATGTTGAGTGCTATTATTGCCATAAATTTGGGCATTATGCAAGTGATTGCTGGAAAAAGCAAGGTGATCAGTCAAAGCAGAGTGCTAATGTTGTTGATGTGAAAGTGGGTAATGAAATTAATCCCACAACCTTCATCATGTGTAATATTGGTGAAGAAGGCAGCCCCGAAGTTTGGTATTTGGACAGCAGTTGTAGCAACCACATGAGTGGAAATGAAAGTCTTTTTTCTTTCATTGATAAATCAATAAAATCAAAAATTAGAATGGGGAACAAGGGAATTGTTCCAGTTGTGGGAAAAGGATCTATTATGATTCACACCAAGCAAGGTGAGAAATAAGAAATTTAGAATGTTTATTTTTCCCCAGGGATAAAGCACAATTTGATGAGTGTTGGACAACTCATTCAAAATGGATATAAAGTGCTATTGGAGAATGACCAATGTGTCATTTATGATAAGGATGGGAGTAAGAAAATAATTGCAGCAGTCCAAATGACAAAGAATCAAATGTTTCCATTGAAGATAGAAATGTGTTTCTCTTCAATTTCAGCAGTTGCATCTCCCAAGAAAGCATGTATAGCAGTACAACAATCAACCTTTAACAGCGTGATTGAAGACCCCTCCAAGCTATGGCATTTAAGGTATGGACATCTTGGATTTGCTGGTTTAAGTTTATTGTCTAAGAAAAGAATGGTAGATGATTTTCCATATATTAAAGAGTTTAGTAGCAAGTGTGAGGCTTGCATTTTGGGTAAGCAACATAGGCTGCCCTTTAATTCTGGAAACTCTAGAAGGGAAAGAGAACCATTAGAGTTGGTGCATACTGATTTAGTGGCCCTCTGCCAATCACTTCCATTGGAGGGAGTACTTATTTTATGACCTTCATAGATGATTTCAGCCGTAGAACATGGGTTTGTTTTATGCAAAATAAATCTAAAGCTTTTGATAAGTTTTTAGAATTTAAAGCCCAGGCTGAAAAAGAAAGTGGACACAATTTGAAAGTCCTAAGGTCAGATAGAGGGGGGGAATATACCTCCAATATTTTTGTGAAATTTTGCAAGAAAAATGACATAAAGAAGTCCAGCTAACAGCCAGTTATACTCCGCAACAAAATGGAGTGGCTGAAAGAAAGAATAGGACCATCGTTGAGATGGCAAGAAGTATGATGAAAGAAAAAGGACTCCAAATTGAATATTGGGGAGAGGCTGTAGCAACAATAGTCTATTTGATAAATAGAAGTCCTACGATGGTAGTCTGTGAAAAGATTCCATAGGAAGCATGGGCAAAGCATAGATGGATGGTTGAACACTTGAGAGTGTTTGGGTGTGTAGCATATGCACACGTGCCAAAGGAGCAAAGGAAAAATTTGGATGACAAGGGTGTGAAGTGTATCTTTGTAGGATACAGTCTTGATTCAAAGGCATACAGATTGTATAACCCAGTCACCAAAAAGAACATCATTTCAAGAGACATGGAGTTCATTGAGAATGAGTCATGGGATGCCTCGGTGGACACATCATCAAGCACTTCAAGTAAAGTGCCTATTATTGCTGAAGATGATGATGTTAATGAATAGAAAGATGATATAATAGAAAATATAGAAGGCTCCATAAGGCAGCAAATTGGCCTAGCAGAGATCAGCAACAACAATATAAAGAGTAGTGATCCCACTCTCGCCTCCCTAGTGCCACAGAAGACCAAGAGTCTAAGGGAGATTTACCAAGATGAAAGGCATGAAAATGAATTTAATGAAAATATCAATTGTGCATTATTTTCTCATAGTGATCCAATTTATTTTGAGGATGCTGAAAAAGAAGAAAAATGGTGTAAGGACATGGATGAGGAAATAGATGCAATTCAAAGAAATGAAACTTGGGAGCTCACTAATTTACCTCCTAATAAGAAAGTTATTGGAGTTAAGTAGGTCTACAAAACCAAGAGCAATGCTGAAGGAAAAATAGACAGGCATAAGGCTTGATTGGTGGTCAAGGGGTATAAACAACAGTTTGGTAGAGAGTATGATGAAACCTACGCCCTTGTTGCTAGAATGCAAACCGTGCATGTTTTCATAGCAATTGCAGCCCAGCACAAATGGAAGGTATATCAATTGGATGTGAAATCTGCCTTCTTGAATGGAGTATTTAAAGAAGAGGTTTGTGTGGAGCAGCCACCTGGTTATGAAGTTTCAGGTCAATAGGCTAAAAAAGGCTCTTTATGGGCATGGTATAGCAGAATTGACTCATATTTGATAAGCAATGGATTTTGCAAAAGCGATGGTGAGCCCACTCTTTACATCAAGGCAAAAAATGGTAATATTTTAATTTTTGTCTTGTATGTTGATGATTTAATCTTTACTGGGGATAATGATTTCCTCATTGCTGATTTTAAAGAGGCCATGAAAAGAGAGTTTGAAATGTCAAACTTAGGTCTCTTGAGATATTTTCTAGGCATAGAAGTAAAACAAATGCATGATGGGATTTTTATATCTCAAGAAAGATATGCAAATCAGATCTTGGAGAGATTTAAAATATAGAATAGCAAGGCTGCCCCAACACCAACTACGGTAGGTCTAAAGCTAAGTAAGAATGATTGCAGCAGCAATGTGAATCAGACTTTGTTTAAAAGATTGGTTGAAAGTTTAATGTATTTGACAACAACTAGACCAGACATTATGCATGCAGTAAGTTTGATTTCCAGATTTATGGAAACTCCAAAGGACTCCCATTGGAAAGCAGGAAAGAGAATCCTAAGGTATGTGAATGGAACCAAAGGATATGGTATTTTGTATACTACAGCAAATGGTTGTGGATTAATTGCTTACACAGATAGTGATTAGGCAGGGAGTTTGGATGATCGAAAGAGCACTTCTGGATATGTCTTTCACATGGGTTTAGGTGTAATCTCATGGGCTTCTAAGAAGCAACCCATAGTTGCTCAATCTATAGCAGAGGCTGAATATATAGCAGCAAATGCGACAGCATGTCAAGCTATTTGGCTAAGAGGGATCTTGGCAGAATTGAAGGAAGAACAAGAGGATGGAACCACAATATTTCCTCAATAGCTTTGTCAAAAAATCCAGTGTTTCATGGAAGAAGCAAGCATATTGAAATTAGGTATCATTTCATTACAGAATTAGTTGAGAATAGTGAAATAAAAATGGAGTTTTGTAGGTCGGAGCAGCAGCTAGTAGACATTTTCACCAAGCCATTGGGCATTGCAAGTTTTTAGCGCCTAAGGAGAAATCTGGGTGTAGTTCATTTGGATCAAGCATGATCATGTTTTGTCGGCCCAAGACAATGGGGGAGTGTTGGATTTTTATAATTAAATCTAATTACTTGAGCCTCTTTCTTTGACTTTCCAGAAGTTGAAAATATCCTCTATTTTAATTGCTCAAAGAATATCAGATTTTGTGTGGACATTTTTTTTGAGATGAGTTCAAATCAGATTTTGGGGAAATCTAATTTCTTCTTTAGACTTCTGATATTTTCTTTGGAAAACAATTACTTTGTAAAGCAAAGAATATCCTTATTCTTTCAACAGACTTGTACGAAACTTATTTGTAGTAGCAACAAATTAGTTTATTTTGTAAGTGCTTTGTTTTATCAGAGACTTGGTTTTACAATAGCAGTTGTAATTTTATTATCTTGTTGAGCAGTGATTGCTCCAGACATTTTGTAAGAGCTTTGAGAAGCTCAAATTATTTTGTATGCATCCCAGTAGCTATAAGTTTATTTTATTGTTGAATTTATTTCCAGATTAATAGAAGCAAGAGAAGCTTGCATATCTCCATCTTTGTTCTGTGTTTATTCGCTGCCCTATTTTGGGGTTTGTTGAATTTTTTCATTGCTGAAATAGAGTATTTCATGTGTGTTTCCAGAATATAGAGTGATTCTATATTCTTTACATATCAAAGCGTTGGGCCAAACTGTTAGCTTTAGCAATCATCCCTTGAAGATCAAACCTCTCCAGAAAAGGAAAAAAGTCAAATAAATTTGGAAGCTATGACAACTCGAGAGCTTTTCATACCATGCTCCTTAACTCTGCAGCTTGTGCATAGCTTGTTTCAAACAACTTTTTGCCACAAATAATCTTCCCTATGATGCTAAGAGAAATCATAAATGTTCTTTCCCCAATATTGACACCATTTCCTTGTTCAGAATCCTCCATGACCTCATCAATAGTCCTAAATACCTCATCTCTTCTCAAATGTTGCAGAGCATCCAGCCTTTTGGCACTAAAAATCTCTGTGTTGCAGATCTTTCTAAGAAGACGCCATTGAGGGACATAACGACTCCATATTAGACCTTTTCTATGGTAGGAAAGTGTCCTTAAAGCCATATTGACTATCCTGCTTGAAATTTCATTGTTCTTCAGTACTTCTCTTGCCACGGATGGAGATGAAACAATCAATGTTGTCTGCATGCCCAATTTGATGGTCATGAGAGGCCCATATTTTTGTGCAAGGTGGGAAAGAGATTGGTGGGGTTTCTCCCCAAGCTGAAAGATGTTTCCAATGAAGGGCCAGCCAGGAGGACCTAGTGGTGATGGTAACACTAAACTCCTCTTACTCTTCTTCTTCAAGAAAATTGCAACTATCAGAAGGGGAACTCCTGCAGCTAAGGAGTATGATAATGCAATAGTGATTGAATCCATGACAATTTAGTAGAAGAAAACTTTTCATGAAGTGAATTTGTGCTCAATGGGTATGTATGTGAGCTAGAATTCTTTCAATGAAATTGTGCTCAAATGGTTATATAGTGTAAGGCATTCAATGTAGCGTCATCTACCCTTCTTGTGGTAATACCTGAAACTCTGAATTTTAAGCTGTATGCGTTGACCATTATAAATTAAAATATTATCGTGCACATCTTTGATACCCAATAAAACAAAATATTATCTCATCTTAAAAGAATGTTGAATTGTGACCTACCATTAAAGTAAAACAAACTAGTATCTTATCTTTAAAGATTACATTAGGATAAAGATAACTTTTAAAAAGAGAATCTATAATTGAAATTTAGATTATATGGATTTGCTCTTGATTGTGGTTTTTGTATGTGTCATTATTATGAGATTTTCTAAAGTGGGTTTATAGTCTCATTTGAATAGAAATCAAAAGTGTCAAATTTTTAAATGTGTTCTATTAGAGAACATAAAAATGATAGAGTGTTCAATGTTATTGTTCGGCTGATAACTATCTTATTGTAAATTTTTTTCTAAAAACAATTTTTTCAACTTGGTCGTTATCAAAAAGATACTATACATATCTTTGACATTTGTTGGGAGAAAATTAATTTGTGTTAGCATCAACTACTCTCAAATCTTGTTGGAACCTAATTTTCTTTTCATTTTGTCAGTTTGAAAACAACCAAATTTATAACATTTACTTAGCATTGGAGAACACTGCATAAACATTGGTGAGAACTCACTTTCTATTGAATAAACTTAATCTATAGATTTCTAATAGCAGAAAACTTTGTTATATGTTTCTACTAGTTGATGAGCCCCATTTTATGACCTATTATTTAAGACTTTCATGTTGTTTTAAGACTTTTCTTTATGTTTTTAGGACATGGACATTGTGATTAATACCTGTTTCAAAGCTATAATGTTGAAAAAATCTATGATGTCTTGAGATGGTTTTGATGATACCATTAATGCTATATCAATTTGTTTTCATATATAAATGATTGTAAATGTTGTATTTTAAGTAATTATGAATATGCTAGGGTCTTTACATGTTAACAATGGTGGATGCAGTTTTTATGATGAAGTACAAGGCTTTTGAAAAGAAGTAACTATTGTCATGAAGAGGTAGTAAAGATTTGAAGGAGTCAAGGACAACAAAGTAGGAAGGAGTCAAAATAGTTGCAAATGGGTGGTCAACTATTGAAATCACTTAAGGACTCCTTAAATTAGTTAAATATTTTTTATCCTCTCATTTACTTGCCATGTATGATGGTAGAGTTGATATAGAAGAAAGATGTAATACAAATTAAATGCTGGAACAAAGTCCTACTCTGTCTTGACCTTCTTCTTCCTAGTGTTCATACTTTCAAATAAAATCCCTCCTCCTAGTTATTAGTTATTGCTCTTTCTTTCTATAAATTCTTCCAGCATTTTCTAAAAACCTTATTGACTGGGAGATAATATAATTTCTATTTTACTATTCATGTATTTGAAACAAGGACCAAGTTTTGCTATCTTTATTCTGATTAAGTGCAGGATTAGACATCCCAAACCCTACAAATAAAGTAACATCAAGTAGAAATGTTTGGTAGAAAGGAATTCATGAGAAGTGAATTCAAAAAGGTTTTTAATGGAACTGTAGCCATTGGGAATAGGGGTCCTGAACCACACAAATCTTAAATTTCAAAAATAGAGGGGTTTAGGCAGGACCCCCAACCATCACCGTGAAAGAAATCTTTGCATCAAAAAAAGAAAGGCGAAGGAAGAAGAAAATGAATAGTGGGTTTTGAAAGGCTTCCCCAACCTTTTACATTCTGGACCAGGACTCTGATCCAACAATGAGAGAGAATGAAGAAGCCTCCAGATCAAAGTTGTACTCCAGTAGGTACATATGAAGCAAGATAGCATAGTGTGTCTACCATAACCACCAACAAAATTTGACAAACTACCAGCTACATAGACCAGCAAACAACCAACTATGACTACATCTAAGGTGTAAAATTCTAAACAATTGGTTTTGCCTCATGCTGCTAACTAAAACATTATCAAGCAATTACAAAGAATGAATCCTCAAATGTCAATATTTGAATTACTCAAAATCACTCCAGCTCATAGAGAGATTCTAGATAAAGCCCTATCAACAACCAATGTCTCCAAGGACTTGGAATTAGATTGGTTTCAATCCATGGTGGGTCACTAGATGTCATCCCACTACCTATCATTTTTTGAAGAATATGATAATTCTTTTAGTAACTCTCACAATCTACCCCTGCATGTTGAAGTCATGATCCACAAGCATCATATCAAATGAGTCTTTACATTTGGAGGCACATGGTTGAATATCTGGACTTATAGGTTGATAGAAAAGTTGGGTTTTTTAGAATGTGCCATTGATCTCAAGAAGCGGATAATAATAAAGGCATATTATGAAGAAGAGAGATCTTCAAAAGGTCTCAGAACTCTACCCATCAGAGTGAGTCCCATAGAAAGAGAGGTCATATTTCAAGTGCTAGATCTTTCACTGGCTGACAACACTTTATTGGGGAGACCATGGATCTACAAGATGCAATGTTTCCCATCTACTTACCACTAGTACATAAAATTTCCTTTCAACGGGGTTGAAGTTACCATTTATATAGATACCAACTATGCTTGCAATGCATTGAGATATTCAACTAATATTCCTATCCTACACAATAGAGAAGCTTCTACTTCTGAGTCAACTAGGGATATGATGAAAAAATGGAAAAGAAGATCAAAATCAAAGACACTGGGATGGGTGGATACATGATAGAACCTGTTCTATCAGTGACATCTCTTCCCACATCACCTAGATCTTAGGGGAGACCTTTAGAAGAGATGAAACCATCAACTACCCCAACCAAAGTAATCATTAATGGTAGCTTTATTCAAGCAATTTTACTACTTTAAGATGAAAATGAAAATAAATCTATAATAGAATGGTTATATAGAGAGCCTAAAGGCAATGATGTCAAACATTGTGGGATCTCTCCTGAGAAATCTAGCAAGAGATCATATGACTTGGTTTGATGTGTGGCTTATTCAGGAAAAGGACCTATAGGGTGTAATCAAAATAGTCTCATGGAACTGATAGAACTAAAGTAAAGAAGTTCTAAAGGCATGACTGACTTAGGCTTCGTATTAGCCAAAGAAAGGATAAAATATGAAACCCACTCTAAATGGGATGAATCTGATGAGGAAGATGAGTTTCCTTATCATGTTCCTCCATTTGTACTATCTCTCTTAATGTGAACGAAGAAAAAAATCCCCGGGTCAACGCTACTAAACAACAAATCCCAGAGGAACAACCAATAGTTCCTAATCAAGCATAAGCCTCAACCTCGTAGCAAAGTCCTGATAAAGTAGAAGAGGACATAACCATACTAGAATTATTTGTAAGGGCTCATCCTAATTGGGGTCAAAGAGTAGACTTCACTCATGTTTTAGATATGGTGGCCAAAGACAAAATAGACTCTCACAAGTATGATTTTGACATTCTATTCCAGGAAACTCTAGATAGAGAAGTTGACATAGTGTAAAATATGTGACCTAGCTCAAGGTACGTGAAGGCTCAAGGATTAAGTCTAACAAGTTAGATCCTTAAATACCTGAAATGGGCTTCGATGATGTTGTTAGGACTCTTATCAATTTTAACACGTCTATACACGGTACTAATCTAGGAATCTACTTAACAGTCCAATTCTATGACAAACATACCATGAACACCCTTGAACCCGTCGAATCCTTGACACTCATGCATCCTAAACTCATTGATTAGGATTTTCAATAACAACCCATGGAAATGCCTACACTTCCCAATGAGTATGCATTAGCATGTTACCTCAATGTTGTTGAACCAGTCACCTCTTCCACATGTGAACCAAGTGTGAACATGAATGAAGTAAATATAAAGTATCTAAATGAGAAAATAAAAATAAATAGAAACAAATAATTTGAGAGTGAAAACCATATTGTGGGAGTTTTAGAACATAAAATAGCAAAAGGAAAGACACATCCAATAGTGAAAACCTATCTGAGGCACTAAAGGGTGGGGTACTTGATATCTTGCCTAGTCACTTCCAGGAGCGTTCATCGACATTGATAGAACCAATGCAACCTATGAGTATTGGAACTAAAGAGAATCCACATATAATCCATCTAGCACAATCAATATTGGCAGAGGAGTTGAAATAATTCACTAAATTATTTAAAGAACAGAAAATAAAATTTGCATGGACTTAGTTGGATATGCCAGAATTGGATCCAGATCTCATAATGCACCATCTCTCAATTTATTCTAGAGTCTAACTAGTGAATAAAAAACTTAGTAAGATGCGTCCTCATGTTGCTCTACTAGTGAAAATAGAGTTGGAAAATTTTCTCAAAGTTGGGTTCATTAGAGTCATTTATTACACAGAATGGATCTCGAACATTGTGCCTACATCAAAATCAGATAAGTCCATCTAGGTGTAAAATGACTTCAGAGATCTCAACAAAGCCTGTATGAAAGATGAATTTCCTTAACCCAGTATCTACATGATCATTGTTATGACATCTTCATACAAGATGTACTCCCTAATGGATGGTTTCTTGGGGTAAAATCAAATCAAAATTTCTCCTAAGGATCAAGAGAAAATAACATTCAAAATGTGCATGAGTAATCTTCTCTTTGAACATCATGCCATTCGATTTGAAAAATATAGGATATACCTACCAGAGGGTTGTAATGAAAATCTTCCATGATATGATGAACAAAAAAATGGAAGACTATGTAGATGACACTCCATTGAAGACCAGGAAAAAATCCACCCATCTACAAGATCTAGGCAAGATTATAGACAAAATGGAGCATTGAAACTAAGGTTGAACCTGAAGAAATATGCATTTAGTGTAACATCGGCTAAACTATTGGGATACATTGTCTCAGAAAAAATGCATCAAGGTGGATCCAACAAAGTTGCAAGTGGTCATGGAAATGAAACCACCAATGAATATCAGCCAATTGAGAACACTCCAAGGGAGGGTTCAATTGATCAGAAGGTTCATCTCGCCACTTGAAGATAAGGAAAAACAATTTGCAAAAACCTTGTACAAGGGAGTGGCCTATCAATGGGATGAGTAATGTGAAAATAATTCTAACCAGATCAAAGAATATTGGGATATACTACTAGTGTTGATCTCTCCTACACAGGGAAAGCCACTAATTTTGTACATCTCTTTTGTTGTGACATCACTGGGGGAACTCATTTTTAAAAGAGAATGAGAACAAGAAATAATGAGATATTTACTATGTCAGTAGAACCTTAGTCTCATATGAAATGAACTATTGAGTGATTGAGAAGGCTTCCCTGGCAGTTGTGTTTGCATCTAAAAATGTGAGGCATTATATATTGGTACACTCTGTAAGACTAGTTGTGAAGATTGATCCACTTAATTACCTCTTGAGCAAAGCTACCTTAATTGGCAGGTTAGATAAATGGGTCATGCTCACACCGAGTTTGATAATGAATATGTCGAACAAAAGGCTATCAAAGGGAAAGCCATCATAGATCAACCGAATGAAGCTCCACTACAAGATGATCAACCCATCAGTATTGAGTTTTTGGATGGATCTATTATGCACATCACTCCTAAATCTTGGAAGATGTTCTTTGACGACTCTTTCACGCAACAAGGTTTAGGTGCAGGTGTGTTATTCATCACTCCTCAGAACTACTATATTCCTAAGGCGTAAAAGATCATGTTAACTTGTACAAACAACATATCCTAATATGAAGCCTTGGTGAATGGAATTAAATTGGCTACTGAATGGAACATTAACGGGTTGCATATTCATGATGACTCCCAGCTAGTGATCAACCAAACCAATGATGTCTAGAAAATAAAGGATGATAAAATCATACCTTACAAAAGAATGGTTAGTGATTTCAAGAATTACTTCACCTTCATCAAATTCCAACATTTTCAGAGCACAAAAAATAGAACTATCAATGCAATGGCTACACTGGCTTCCTCACAACAACAACAACAACAACAACAACAATATTTTCACTATGAGTTCCTGGTGGAAGGCCTCCATTCCCAGCTTATAACTCCAATGATTCCCAAATGAATTTTTTTGTCCTAGGAAAAGAATCATCCCACTACCATCTTCTCTCAAGTCCAACATTACATCAAGAAAATCCTTCACTTCATTACTGTTGAATGGTAAACCAAACCTTTGTGCTTTTCTCTCCTCAATGATTATGTTGAACATGTTATCAAAGCGTTGGGCCAAACTTTTATCTTTAGCATTCAGTCCCTGAAGCTCAAACCTCTCTAGAAAGGGAAAAAAAATTAGATAAATTTGGAAGCCCTAACAATTGGAGAGCTTCTTGTACCATGCTCCTAAACTCTGCAGCTCATGCAAAGCCTCTTTCAAAAAAAAAATTCCACAAATCATCATACCTGTAATGCTAAGAGAAATCATAAACATTTTTTCCCCAATATTGACACTATTTTCTTGTTTACAATCCTCCATGATCTCATCAATATTCCTAAATACCTCATCTCTTTTCAAATGTTGTGGAGAATCTAACCTTTTGGCACTAAAAATCTCTATGTTATAGATCTTTCTGAGAAGACACCATTGAGGGAAATAAGGACTCCATATTATACTTGTGCCTTGGTAAGAAAGTGTCCTTGAAGCCATATTGACAATTAAATAGTAAAATATTATCTTGCACGTCTTTGATACACAATAAAACAAAATATTATCTTATCTGAAAAGATTGTTGAATTGTGACCAACCATTAAAGTAAAACAAAATATTATCTTATCTTTAAAGGTTACATTAGAATAAAGATAACTTTCAAAAAGAGAATCTATAATTGAAATTTAGATTTTTTAAGATAATTTGTTTTATCAGCCAACCACTTCTTTATATGGGTTTGATCTTGATTATGGTTCATGTATGTGTTGTTATTGTGATATTTTCTAAAGTGGATTTATAGCCCCATTTGAATAGAAATCAAAAGTGTCAAATTGTCAAATGTGTTCTATTAGTTGACTAAGAGCTATCTTATTGTAATTTTTATTCTAAATTTTTTTTTAAAATTTAGTTGTTATCTAAAAGATACTATATCTTTGACATTTGTTGGAAGAAAATTAATTTATATTAGCATCACCTACTCTCAAATCTTGTAAGAAAATTAATTTGTATTAGCATCAACTACTCTCAAATCTTGTTGGAGCCTAATTTTCTTTTCATTTTGTCAATTTGAAAACAACACAATTTATAACATTTTACTTAGCAATGGAGAACCCTGCATAAACACGGGTGAAAACTCACTTTCTATTGAATAAAACTAATCTATATATTTGTAATAGCATAAAAAATTTCTATATGTTTGTACTAGTTGATGAGCCCCATTTTATGACCTTTTATTTAAGACTTTTATGTTGTTTTAAGACTTTGTTTTATGTTTTAAGGACATGGACAGTGCGATTAATACCTATTTCAAAGCTATAATGTTGAAAAAACCTATTATGTCTTGAGACCACTTTGATGATACTACGAATGCTATATGAATGTGTTTTCATATAAAAATAATTTTAAATGTTGTATTTTAAGTAATTATGAATATGCTAGGGTATTTACATGTTAACATTGGTGGATGCAGTTGTTATGAAGAAGTAGAAGGTTTTTGAAAAGGAGTAAATGTAGTCACAAAGAGGTAGTAAAGATTTGAAGGGGTCAAGGACAACAAATGAGGAAGGAGTCAAAATAGTTGCAAATGGATGGTCAGCTATTACAATCACTTAAGGACTCCTTAAATTAGTTAAAGAACTGTTATCCTCTCATTTACTCGCCATGTCTAATGGTATATTTGATATACAAGAAAGATGCAGTAAAAATTAAATATTTGAACAAAGTCCTACTCTATCTCAACCTTCTTTTTCCTAGTTTTCATGCTTTCAATAAAATCCCTCCTCCTAGTTGTTAGTTATAGCTCTTATTTTCTATAAATTTTCCCAGTATTTACAAAAAATCTTGTTGAGTGGGAGCTAATATAATTTCTATTTTATTATTCATATTTTTGCAACAAGGACCGATTTTTACTATATTTTTTATGATTAAGTGAACCAGGATTGGACAAACCAAACCCTACCAAAAAGTAACATCTAGTCAAAAAAACAAGTGGAAAGGAATTCACAAGAAGTGAATTCAAAAATCCTTTGAATAGAGCTGAAACTATTAGGAATAGGGGTCCTGAACCGCACAAATATTAAATTTCAAAAACATAGGGGTTTAGGTAGGAACCCCAACCATTACCCTAAAAGAAACCCTTGCACGAAAAAAAGAAAGGCCAAGGAAGAAGAAAATGAATAACATGTTTTGAAAGGCTTCCTTCAACCTTTTACATTCTGGACCAGCACTCCTATCCAACAAGGAGAGAGATTGAAGAATCCTCCAGATCAATCTCGTACTCCATTAGCTACATATAGAGAAAGATAGCATAGTGCCTCTAACATAACCACCAACAAAAATGTGACAAACAACCAACTACATTGGTCGGAAAACAACCAATTGTTACTGTGTCTAAGGTGTCAAATTCTAAACAACTAGTTTCATCTCATGTTGTTGACTACAACTTTATTGATCAATTGCAAAGGCTGAATGCTCAAATATCAAAATTTGAATTTCTCAAAATCTATCTAGCTCAAATCAAGATTCTGGATAAGTCCTATCAACTGCCGATGTCCGTAAGGACTTGGACTTAGATCAATTTCAATGTATGGTGGGGCATTAGACCTCACCCAACTACCTATCATTTTCAGAAGAAGATGACAATTCTTTGAGTCACTCTCACAATCTACTCCTGCACATTGAATTCATGATCCACATGTGTTGTACCAAAAATGTCTTGATAGATGGATGCACAAGTTTGAATATCTGTACTTATAAGTTCATAGAACAATTGGGTTTTTTTTATCATGGCATTGATCCTAAGAAGAAGATAATAATAAAGGCATATGATGAACAAGAGAGATCTTCCAAAGGTCTCATACCTCTACCCATTAGAGTGGGTCCCATAGAAAGAGAGGTTATATGTCAAGTGTTGAATCTTCGAGTGGCCTAAAACATTTTATTGGGAAGACCATGAATCCATGAGATGCAAGTTGTCCCATCTACTTACCACCAGTACATGAAATTCCCTTTCAACGAGGTTTAAGTCACCATTCCTATAGATACCAACTATTCTTGCAATGCACTAATATATTCAGGTTATATTATCATCCCACACAACAAAGAAGATTCTACTTCTAAGTCATCTAGGGATATGAGGAAAGGAATGGAAAAGAAGGTCAAAATGAAAGACACTAGGATGGGTGGATACACAATAGAACATATTCTATCAATGAAATCTCTTCCCACATCACCCAGATCTTATAGGAGACCTTCAGAAGAGATGAAACTATAAACTACACTAGACAAAGTAATTTATGATGGTAGCTTTATTCAAGCAACTATACCGCCTGAAGACAAAAATGAAGAGAAAGCTATGTTGGAATGGTTGTCTAGAGAGCCTGAAGGCAATGATGTCAAACATTGTGAGATCTCTCCTGAGAAATATGGTAAGGGATATGAGTTTGTTTGATGTATGGGTTATTCAGGAAAAGACCCTATAGGGTGTAATCAAAATAGTATCATAACCCATATAACTAAAGTACACAAGTTCTAAAGACACGACTGGCTTAGACTTCTTATCAGCCAAATAAAGGAGAAAGAAAGAAACCCCTATAAATGGGTTCACTCTAATGAGAATGATGAGTATCCTTATCATGTTCTCTCTATGTGCCCTATCTCTTCTTACTGTGGATGAAGGACAAAAACTCTAGGTCAACACTACTAAACAAATTTTTTTAGAGGAACAGCCAGTAGTTCCTGATCAACAAGAAACCTCAACCTCCCAAAAAAGTCCCAATGAAGGATAAGACGACATAACCATAGAAAATTTATTGGGAAGGACTCATCCTAATTGGTGTGAAAGGGTAGACTTCACTCAAGTTTCAGATATGGTGGCCCAAGATGAAATAGACTCTCACAAGTATGAATTTGATAGTCTATCTCATGAAAATCTAGGTAAAGAGGTCAACATAGTGCAACAATATGTGACCTAGCTCGAGGTAGCTGAAGGCTAAGGTATTCAGTCTGACAAGTTAGATCATCAAATCCCTAACATGGGCTTCGATGATCCTGTTAGGACTCTTATCAATTTGAATATGTCTATACAGGGTAGTAATCTAGGACTCTTCTTAATGGTCCAAGTCTGTGACAAACTTACCATGAAAACCCTTGAACCCGTCGAATCCTTGCCACTTATGCATCCTGAACTCATTGATTGGGCTTTAAAATAACATCTCATGAATATGCCTACATTCAGGAATGAGTATGCATTAGCGTGTTACCTCAATGTTGTTTAACAAGTCACCTCTTCCATGAATGAACCAAGCATAAACATGACTGAAGCAGATATCAAGTATCTCAGTCAGAAAATAAAAATTTAAAGAAACAAATGTTTTGAAGGTGAAAACCACATTGTGGTGGTTTTAGAACATAAAATAATAAAAAGAAAAGATGCATCCAACAGTGAAAACCTCTCAGAGGCACTAAAGGATCAGGTATTTGATATCTTGCCTAGTCACTTCCAGGAGTGATCATAAGTATTGATAGAACCAATGCAACCTGTGAATATTGGAACTGAGGAGCATCCATATATAATCTATCTGGCACAATCACTATTAGCAGTGGAGTTGAAAGAATTTATGAAATTATTTAAAGAAAAAAAAAAAAAATTGCATGGACTTACGTAGATATGCCAAGATTTGATCTGCATCTCATAATGCACCATTTCTCAATTTCACTTGGAGTCAAACCAGTGAAGCAAAAATTCAAAAAGCCGCATCCTCATGTTTCTCTACTAGTCAAAGCAAATTTAGAAAAATTTCTCAAATTTGGGTTCATTAGAGTTATTGATTACGCAGAATGGATCTCAAACATTGTGCCTATATAAAAAAAAAAAAAGTCCATCTGGGTATGCAATGACTTTAAGAGATCTCAACAAAGCCTATCCGAAAGATGACTTTCCTCTGCCCAATATCGATATGACCATTGATATGAAAGCTAGATACGAGATATAATCCCTAATGGATGGCTTCTTAGAATACAATCAAATCAAAATTGCCCCTAAGGATCAAGAGAAAATAACATTCACATGTACATGATGAACCTTATGTTGGAATCTCATTCCATTCAGTTTGAAAAATGTAGGTTCTACCTACTAGAGGGCTGTAACGACAATATTCCATGATATGATGCACAAAAATAGTGAAGAATATGTGGATGATAATCTTGTGAAGACCGTGAAAAGATCCACACATTTACAAGAAGTGGGAAAGACTCTAGACATAATGGAGCAGTTCAGATTAAGTTTGAACCCAAAGAAATGTGCATTTGGTGTAACATCTGGTAAACTATTGCGATACATTATCTTAGAAAAAGGCATTGAGGTGGATCCAAAAAAGGTGCAAGTGATCATGGAAATGAAACCACCAAAAAACATCAGCCAAATGAGAACACTCCAAGGGAGGTTTCAATCAATCAGACGATTCATCTCTAAACTTATTGATAAGTCACATTCATTTACAAATACTTTACGCAAGGGAGTGACCTATCAATGGGATGGGGAATGAGACAAGAAATTTAACCAAAATAAATTATATTTGGAAAATCTGCTAGTGTCGATGCCTCCTACACAAGGAAAACCACTAATTTTGTACATCTCTGCTACTATGACATCACTGAGGGCACTCCTTGCACAAGAGGATGAGAAAAAGAAAGAACAAGATATTTACTACATCAATAGAACCTTTGTCTCATATGTGATGAAATATTCAGTGATTGAGAGGGCTTTCCTGGTAGTCGTGTTTACGTCTTAAAAATTGAGGCATTATATGTTGGCACACTCTGTAAGAATAACTGTGAAGATTGATCCACTAAAGTACCTCTTGTTGAAATATACCTTAACTATCAGGTTAGCTAAATAGGTCATGATCCTCACCGATTTTACAATTGAATATGTCAAACATAAGGCTATCAAAGGGAAATCCATCACAGATCAATTGGGTGAAGCTTGCCTACAAGATGTGTTAGGGCTACACAAAAAATTTGCCTCACTACTAAGTCACGTGTTTCAAAATATGAGCAAGGTTTTGTATCACTTAAACCCTAATTGTTATGTGGTCAAGTTTTGTATACATTGATCTAAAACCCTAATTTTTTAGGACTTGTTATAATTTTGTGTTACTTTTATTATTCACTTAAATTCCTTTAGGCTCATGTTTTCATATTGTCATCGAGTGGGGGCCTTGTTTTAATATTCCTAAGTCCTAGTGCTTTCTTTCTTTATCCTAAGTTTAAATACCCCCACATGCCCTTTTATTTAATTTGCAAGTGTCATGCAACTTAACTTTAATACAACGGATAGCGCAAAGCCTCAAGGGAGAGTTGATCATGAGATACTCATCAAGGAATTGCACCTAGAGGTCAGGTGTACTTGGCGGGTCTGGAATATGTTTAAAGGTTATCATAAAGAAAATGTTGTTAGGTTAACCTTCATGGCATCGCGCCTATGTGACTTCTATCCTTCCTGATAGCATCAAGAAAGAAGGAGTCCTCACTCTAGCAGATGGGACATTGCCGATGCTATTGTTTTTATGCTGTTAGGAAGGGAAAAAAAACCATGCATACCACTGGGGAAGAAGCTCAAAACAAAATGAAAGGAGTCAATTTTAGTGAAGATCATGCTGAATTGGTAATGTGATCACTAAAGAGAAAGGAAAACAAGAAAATGAATAAAGACACTCAAGCTAATCATTCAGGTAGTTTACTATTAAGAATTGTTGCAGATACCACATGGGTGGAAGTAGCAGACATAGCTCTAGAATATGCAAAGTTTAACTTGAAGGTTGCAGCGAAACATGAAGAATAAAATAAAATTATGAGAATCAAGATGGAAATGGTCCTCAAAGCATATAAAGATGTAAAGAAGGAATCCTAGGAGAAAGATAGTATAATTTCTCAACTAAGAGGAAAACAATCAGTCTAAACATCTCCTCAAAGGATGATTACTCAAGAGCCAAATCAACCTTCTTCGTCGAGTCTAATTATTGAATTTCCTCATTTGCCTATGCCATCTAGCTCTATTTTAGAAGTAGAGCTGAATTATGAAAAGGATAAATTGACAGGATAAAGGACTAGATTAGGAGTAAATAAAATTTGGGAAGAAGAAAGTGCAAAGTTTCATAGTGCACAATCATTGGTACAATAGAGGTATGAAGATAAAGTGAGAAACACAATTATGTATTTTTCTAATAATGTAGATCCTTCTTCTATTTACCTACATGGGAAAAATATTATGATCATATTAAAATCTTTTGAAGAAGAAAAAGATAAATTGGAACAAAACATGCAAGGTTGGAAAGGAAGAAAGCTTGAATTAAATTCATTTTATTCTTTATCCAAAAAGGAAGAAAATGTTGATATTGTACTAACATCCACTTACAAATGTCTCAAGGATTTAGTAGACTTGGACATAAGAAGAAGTATTATCCAGAAAAAAGGCTAAAACATTAAGAAAAGAATATTCAAAGGCTCATTTTGAGATATTCCCTTGCTTATTCAGTAAAGGTGGTAAACTAAAAAGGGAATCCAGATGGATGAGGGAGATGGGTGAAGAGCTATTGATAAGGACCAGCAACATCATTATCTTAGAAAGCACAATCTTGTTTGTTCAAACTGTAGAAACAATCAAGGAGGCCAGATAAAATTTTTGGTTTTGAAAAAGGGAAGTTGAACAAACGAAAAAAAATGGGATGAACTAAGAAGCAAGAAGGATGAAGTTATTAACTTCCCTTGACCAAATGATGAGGTTTACACATCGTAGAAGGATAGATACAATATAGGTAACCAACAAAAAAGGTATATTTTATGATTTTCAACAGATGGAATTTCTCCATCATTTTGAAATAGACAACGGATACAATAGATCTTGGCATCAAAAGAAAAAGGCAACAAGATCCATATGATGGGCTTAGAACAATTTTGAAGAAGTTGCAAGGATCAAGTGGTCACAAGACAAAATAATCAGAAAAATATTGTAACAAAGTGATTATCACTTCTCTTGTATGTTTGTCTTTTATGTGAGTTATATACTTTGTCCTTTTTTCAATTGATCCGTAGCTTTTTGCAATCCTCCTCTATAAAAGGATTCCCAAGATCATTGGAAAGGGGCTAGAAAGTTGAGTATTGTAAGCATACGTAAATTTTTAGTCAAGGAATATAGAAGATGTATTAGATAAGTGTCCTAAGTAGAAATAAAGTTGAAGGTATGTAGCCTATTATTGAAGTGGTATATATCTGATTCCAATTTGTATACATAACTTTGATTCCTTACACTTAATATAAGCATCCTGATTTCAATCTCTCCTTTGGTTTTTATCTTATGAGTTATGGATTTTCTAACTCATTAGCATATAACTTATATGTGTATGTGTTGAGATCTTTGAGTTCTGATTTAGAATCAGATTAAATAATTTTGTGAGTAGAACATAGGTTCATATTGGTAAATACCAGGATCTTATAAGAAGTAGGGGTTTGGGATAATTGTGTTTATGGCTTGGAATCTTTGACATCAGTTAATTTTTTTGTTTCTATATGGGCCTAAAGGATATTTCCCAATGGATAAGGTATTGGTCTAAGAGATATATTCTACTTTGATACATGTTTGGTTAGGTTTGATTGTATTCTTTAATCATAGAAATAACCCCGAAATCCTTTAAAGTTTCTTTGTTATTTTGTTGTATGTTCTTCATGATAACTAAGAATTAGTGAGTGAGTGGTTTTTGTTCAGTATGGTCATTATCATTTTCTCTTGTTCTAAATCTAGAGGAAGTTTGCAAATTGTTATATATGGAGCTGGATTAGGTGTACTCACCTTGGTCTTGCAGAACCAAAAGTGCAGAGGGAAGTCTTGTCCCTATAGTTGGTCCAATTACTATAGAATTACCATACTTGGAATTAACCATTCTTTAAGATCGATCTCTAGGTATATTGGTAGCTTTTAAAGCATAAAATCATTTCAAACACCAACAAGATTATCAACCCATAAATGTTGAGTTCCCAGATGGATCTATTTTTCACATCACTCATAGATCCTGGAAGATGTTCTTTGATGAATCTTTCATGCAACAAGGTTCAGGTGTAGGCATGTTATTCATTACTACTCAGAACTACTCTATTCCGAAGGTGTAAAAAATATTTTTTCCTTTTAAAAAAAAATATCCTAATATGAATCCTTGGTGAATGGAATTAAATTGGCTTTTCAATGGACCATTTCCAAGTTGTATATTCATGGTGACTCCCAACTAGTGATCAACCAAACCAATGATATCTACCAAAAAAGGGATGACAAAATCATACCTTACAAAATAATGGTTGATGATTTCAATAAGTACCTCACCTTCATCACATTCTAACATATTTTGAATACAAAAAAATAGAGTTGTTGATGCAATGGCTACACTGGCTTCCTCACAACAACAAGACTTTTGTTATAAGTTCCTGATGGAAGAGATCCATTTCCAAGATTATAACTCCCCTGACTCCCAAATTATATGTTCTATCATAGAACAAGAATCATCTCGCTAACGACATGTTTATGCTTACCTATGCCATCAGGCCATTCCTGATGCGCTAACTCACACTAAAAAAGATACCTTATCTGAAATGCCTCATGATAAGTTCTCATAGAAAATGACTTGTATAGGTGAGGAATAGATGGTACTTTTCTTAGGTATCTAGATATAAAATCTAGATTCTAAACATATTTTAGCTGAGGTGCACGATAGTATTTGTAGTTTTTATTCTAATGGTTTGACTCTAGCTCAAAAATTGCTAAGAGTTGGTTACTATTGGCCAAACATGGGGAAAGGAGAAATCAGATACTCCAAGACTTGTAAGAAATTCCAACTGCATTGAAATCTTATAGATGCTCTAGCTAGGGAGCTTATTCCTTTTATCACATAGTGGCCATTTCAGTAATGGGCATTTGACCTAATCGGGCAAATATATCTGTCTTATTCAAACAGGTGCAAGTTCATAATAATGACCACATAATACTTCGATAAGTGGATTAAAGAAGTCCCACTTAGTAAAGAACCACGAAAACAAGTGGCCCTATTCCTTTTGAACCACATAATCTTTCGATATGGTATCCCTTCATCCATTATAACTGACAATAGCGGGAGTTTTAAGAACAATAATATAGAAGAACTCTCTGATAAGTTCAAAATCAAGCAACATTATTCTTCTATCTACTACCCACAAGGAAGTGGGTAGGGTGAGGCCTCACATAAGAATCTTCTAAAAATATTGCATCTCACCATGAAAATATCTCAAAAGGATTGGCATCTGCAGATCAATCCTGCATTATGGGCCTACAGAACGAGTATTAGAACACCTATTGGAGAAACACCCTTTTCTCTAATATATGGAATAGAAGTTGTCTTACTCATAGAAGTAAAGATGACATCTCTGAGATTTTCTACATAGACTGATAATAGATAAAGACTGCAGAGTCTCAAGACCTCAAGAGCTAGAACTACGGAATGAGTGTCGACAAGTGGTGGTTGATCATCTTAGAGAATATAAAAAGAGAATGTTAAGAGGATAAAATAAGAAGGTCAATCCTAGAGATCTTCAGGTTGATGGCCTAGCGTTGAGATAAAATCCCCGTAATCAATTAAATCAAGAAGAAAAGGGGAAGTTTAAACCCAAATTCCTTGGTCCTTATATCACTACTACAACATTTGGCTCTAGAGCCTATTGAATCTCTACAACAAAAGGAGAACGACTTTGAAAGCCCATCAACAATCTCCACTTGAATAATTTCTACACGTGAGCATTCTCAGTGTCCAACAACATATAAATATTTATATTGTCCTGAAAAAGATAGAAAAAGTGAAAAAAGTCCTAAAAAAGTGATCATCCTGGTGAAAAATTAGGAATAGACACCTTGATGAATCAAAATACAAAAAAGAGAAAAAGATAAAAGTACAAAAAAATTTGAAAATGTCATGAGAGTCATAATTTGATTTTCTAGTTTGAAAAATTGGAAAAATTCCTAAAAAATGGTTATCTTGGTGAAAACCTCGCAATAGGCACCTTGATAATATAAAAAATAGATAAAAAATAAATTTTTAAAAAAGCGTCGTGGTAAAAACTTGGTAACAAAAATAGAATCTCTACCAAGTAGGTGAAAACTTGGTAAACAGGCACCTCTTGTACTCAAGCACTCCATATATCAATGCACGTCTTGGCATCCTTTATGCTTTCCTTCCATTTTATTGAGTTTGTACATAGATTTTAGTCACTTTCATGCCAGTTTGGTTCTTCTAAGAACCCTCGTGGCTTGAAACCCATCAGAATCATAGTCTGGGGGAAATCAAATCATCTTTCTCTTAGCAGTCTAAGTCAAGTGAGTTGTTTAACATAATTTCATCTTGGATTGAAGTTTATTTTCCTCTCGGTCTTATGGTAGTGCTTTTTACTAGGGGGAAGCATTTTCAATGTGATCAATCCAGTGAACAAAACCATATTCAGTATCTTAGTCCTTCCTGACAGATAGTTTTCCACTGACACAATGGTGTTTTTCAACATTGTAATAAACAATGTTTTTTTAACACTACTTATTTGGACAGATTTTTGTTTCTCAACACACATTGGATAACATAACATGAACCTTAATATTGTCTTAATAACACTTAGGAACGTAACTATGTTTCTCAATACTATGCACTGACAAGAATGATGGTTTTTCTCAACACCCTAAACAACCAAACATAAACTCTCACAAAACTTTCTAAAGATATATTTAAATTTTCTCGGATTCTATCTTTTATCAATGTGTTTTTCTAATCTTTTCTTTGATTGCTTCTTTTTGGTCTGGTCTTGATGATGTGGAAGTGTCAAGTAAAATTGGGCATTTGTGATAAAAGCTCCCACCACAAGGTGGAAAAGCTTCACATACCTTGACTCTGTTTACTTTCACACCAAGGTGAGGTCGCAACTATCTCCTTGATATTATTAATCTATTTGTTTATGCAAGATCACATCATGGTTATCTCTGCTCTGTATACCTCGATGATGGTGTACCCTTCCAACATCAACTAGAAATAATGTTCAGGTCACCTTGGATTTAATACCTTGATTCTTATGTTAGTTTTCCACATTTTATCCAATGAAATTCATACTCATATCCTTATGGTCACAGTGGTACCAATAAGGGTTGTATCGACTTTGATGTCCCAAACACAAAATAATGAAAATAACAAACAAATATCCAGTGACTCAGTCTTGGGTTGCATTCACGTTAGCTCTTGCATTGCAGTTTGATAGCATGATAACATTGAAACTTTCTCTCTCCAGTAAAAGGTAAATCCTAAATTCAAAATTGATCCTCACCTTCCCTCATCAAATAGTCAATTGAATCCATTTTAAGGATTGAAATCAAAATCAGAGATCATTTTAGTTGTCAAAATTGCAATTTTACTTTTTACTCAACCACAGCTGACTACTTGCGTAATCAATCTTATGAAGTTCAAAGAAATGGGAATTTCTCCTAATTTTAATCAATCATTGCACTAGATACTATTTAATTGATTAATTCCTAAACCCTAAAGTTGTTGACAATTAAATCAACATTATACTATTTATTTAATTAATGTCTTAGGATGTTGAATAAATAAATAAGAATTGTCAATTAATCACAAAAAATAATTTAAATTGATTATGTCATCATAATTTGGAGGAAAATGAATTAAATTATTTAATTATTGCAAAAATGCATTCTTAAGTCATCAATTAGTTAACTGATTATCATTTTGGAAACAAACCAGTTAAGTAGAAAATCAATTTTGTTAACTCATCTTTCAATTTAACAACTTCCTTTGTGATGACATTAAATTTCCATTAGTATGAAAAATACACTTTCGGTAAGCATACACCGAAAGACAGGACATGGGAAAACCGAAGATCAGATACTAAGAGATCACCAAAGATGACTAAGTGCATAGAGAACCGATGACACAAGTTGTGTGTAAACCGAATTCACAAAGCAGAAAGATAAAGTGGAACCCAACAGAGGAACCCGATATATATTGTAGAGTGACAAGATAGATATTGTGCAACTGACAGAACAAAACCGAAGGACAGTCAAGCATGACCGACAGACAGAACCGAAAGTCAGTTGTAACCCGCAAAAAATGGATCTAACTTCTACGTTAGATAAACCAAGTGTATTCTATTTATAGGATATTTAATTGTTTTAACTCCATTTATTTAGGGACATGATACATGAATGTAAGTGTTTTAATCAGTCTAATTGATTTAAAATACATAGAATAGGAGATCTAGGTATAAGTTGTAAACCTGATCTTAGAGTTAACATTTTTTTTTATCAAAACTCGATGAAGTCAATCCATCTATAAATAGATGATGCAATCATTCATTATGATATATGAATATATGATTTAAAGAGAGAGGAGAACATGAATGAGTTAGACAAACACATCTATGGATCAGATTGAGAGTTTTAATACTAGCGACAACTAAAGGTGAATTTGGTTAGCAAGAACCAAGAATAGAGCATACCGAGAATCATAGGTATTATTAAATCATAGTTAAGGTGATAATATTTTTATGCAAAATAAATTGGATCTGTATCAGCAATAGGAGATTGCATTTACCAGGTCAATTTGTAATTTTCTATCATTCTAACAAGTGGAGCAAAGTGTAAAAATCCTTTCAAGGAAGGTGGATTTAACCATCCAACAACAAACCTCTTAACTGAGTGCACACTCAATAGTGTTTCTAAATCTCGTAACAAAGTAGACTTTAATAGGTCTCCATTGATACTCCTAACAGGGTAGATCATCAGAAGTGATCAAATTGTAAGCCTTAACCAGCCCCTTCCAATCTGCAGATAGTGAAGATTTTGTGGGTGCCATCCCCACCATAGTTTTTACTTCCTCACAAGAGTTTTCTGCGATATCATATCTTGTGTTATGTGTCAAATTACTTTCATGAATGTTTCTATGAATTTTCACATGCATGTTAATGTTATGATTTGATATAACTCACATAAAGATAGTATAAATCTGATTGAATGAATATATAATTGATTGCAAAGGTTAATTGATAAAAGGGATAGAAAAGTTTTAGAGGTACTAATTCATCCCTCCCCTCTTAGTACATACTTCCCATTAATCCCAACAATTGGTATCAGAGCTAAGTCTCTTCTTGAAAAGCTCAAAGGCTTAAGAGAAAATATCATACAATGGAGAAGTACAAACTTGATAAAAATGGTGAGAACAAAAAGCTTGAAATTCATATGTTCTTTGAACAGTATAAAGAAGCTAGAATCAGCATGAGATAGCAGCTAGATGAAACAAAGAATATGGAATCTCACTATAATGAGATAGATTATCATGAGGAAGAGATACCAGATTTATTTGAGTCTTCAGGATCAACTACAAGAAAAGCATCAGATACATTAGAAGAAAGCATCACAAGCCTAACTAAAATCAATCTACATTTGGCTAGACAAGTTAAATCTCAGAAAATCGGTATGGAGACACAAATGGTAAGGATGATTGATGTCATGAACAATGCTAGAAAAGCTGAGTAAGAAAGAACACTAGCTATTAATGATAGAAGAAAGATCACAGAAAAGCTACAAGAAAAAGAGTCTAAAATACAAAGAGATATAGAGCATCACCATGAGATTACAAATCAAATTATTCTTATGAGTCAAGAAGCAAACAGATTAAATGTTGAACTCATTGAAAGAATAGAAGCTATCGGTCAACTGAGGGATGAGAATGAAAAGTTGAAACATGAAATAAGAATTCAGAAACAACATAATGAAATTATCAAAAAGGCTAAAGAAAGCAATAAAAGAATGGATGATTTTCTTTTTGGATAATGAAGAGTCAACAATAATACCGGTCTAGGTTTTACTGAGAATGGAGAATCATCAAATCAAGTTGATCCAAAGAATGTCTACATAAATTCAAGACCAAGAAAGCTTACATACAATCATTGTGGAAAGCAAGGCCATACATCAAATCTATGCAAAGGAAAAATGAAAGGTATTCCTAAATCTACATCTTCATTCATAGGATTCTATTATAAATGTAACAAGAAAGGACATAAAGGATATGAATGTAGGTCTGAGATGAAACAACCAAAGAAGGAAACCTACATAGACAAATATTGTCCTACATGCAAAATGAATGGGCACACAACTCTTGAATGCTAGAAAAAGAAAAGGAAAGCATGGAAGCCTAAAGGTCAAGAAACTCCCTATCAACTGAAGAGAGTCGGTAATCAGTATGTATAGGAATACAATACTTGGAAAAACTATATAGCATGTGGAAGATATGGTCACATTGCTGCAAACTATCTAAGACAATGGACTAGAAAGTCTAGAGATTGGACTAACCCCATAATGACATGCTTACACTATCACAAAGTTGGTCATCTCAAGAAAGAAAGTAGAGACCGAATGATAAAGACAAACACATATGCCAATGGAAACACCATTGAAGATATCTAGAGGGCTAGAGACAAAATGTGGACAAAAGCTTCAAGTAATGATGAAGCTAGACCGAGCAATGCAAATGGTGACACCCTATCTAATGGATCTGGTGACATCACCACCCCCACCTAAGAAAAACAAGTAAGTATGGAACTGCATTACCCATGTTATCATTTTACATCAGTTCCATAGTATATTGTTATAATGCCAAATTAGCATAAGAAAGATGCATCATGGTATTACTTGTTAAAATTTGTGATAACTATGCTTTTGGGCATATATACCGAAACCCGTCAGTATACACTCAAAGCAAAGACTGCCTACTTTTACCGAGAAGCATTGGTTAAAAGAAAAAGTTGCTAAGTACAAATCGATCCTCGTCAGTAAACAAGAAAATGAACAAGTTGTCAGTGATACCGAAACTTTTTTTTAAAAGTAAAGTGAACAACAACTGCTCCAAAAAAATTTAAGTGTCACCGAAGGAAGTAAAGTCTTCACCGATGAACTCAGTCTTCATACACTAAGGAGTTGGTAAGCATTTATGGGACATGTTTTAGGGCATCAGAACAACTCATTTGTTCATGACACCTAGAGCAAAGCAACCAAGGCAATTTTTGAGCACAAAGCGATCACAACTTGACAAACAACACTCCCAAGAAGATAAAAAATCTTTGCAAGCACAAATAGTAAGTTCTACGAGACCGACAACTCTATTTTTATGCATTATGAAGAAAACCCTAAATTTGAAAATGGCATCGACTTCATGAACCATGAAATCCAAGAATGCAAAGAAGGATGAGTTCAAACTCATTAAGAATTCAGCGTGTGAGGAACCCAACTATAAGATCCATCCTGAGGTTGCCTCACAACCCAACGATGCTGGTGCATTTTCATGCATCCCAGCTAGGATTTTACTGGTTGAAGATGTTCAATCCTTCATACACTACAAGATTGCAGAGATTGGAACATCAAAGGTTGAAGAATCTTACAAGAAGCTATGTAACAAAGATGGGAAACCTAAGGATGAGCACAAACACATTGAGGTGAAAGGGCTCACCAATGCCCTAATTTTTCTGAAGGTTTTCAAAACTGAATGGATTCGGTTAGTGCTAGGACAAATGCATAAAAACAAGCTATGGCTTGATGAACCGAAGGTAATAACCTGAGAGGTCATTCATAAGGTCACCAGTTACCCCATAACTGATAAAATTTAGGCACTGAAGCATCCACCAAAGGCTGAGAACGCAAAAATGACTGCACCCAAATGGGATGGCAGAGGACTGAAAGTTACAATAATAACTGATGATGAGATCAAGTTCGGTTCATGTGTTTTGGGCTATAAATTATTCTAGGCAAGCAGATTGAAAAGCATAACATCAGCTGCAGTGGACATAGTGTTCAAAATTGTGAAAAAGGACATAATTGGACCTATCTGAGCTACTCCTGAATCAATTGAAGGACAACTTAAAGACTATGAGGAATGAAAATTCAAACACTTGTAATTTTGGCTCACTAATAATGTGTATGTTCTTTTACTTTCAAGAAACATTACCGTCGATTGGAAATGTTAAATGGGACAACACCAAACTGGTCACCATGCAAATCAGTGAGCACATAGCTACACTAGGTGATAAATTTGAGACACTCATGGATGAATACTTCAATGTATTCAAAGACTGAATAAAAAAGAGGGTAAGAATCACTGAGCAACTCATTGACCAATATAAGGATGCGATATGCTTCATGGTTGACACTGACAATACATACATTAAGCCTGTTGTATCAAGGACAACATGGTTGCAACCATTAGAGTATGAGATCAACATTGATCTTGCTACTAAGGCAATTGATGCCTTGATCAGTGAACCATTGGATAAGAAGCAACCAAAATTTGGAACTTATGAAGAGGCCAATACAAAAATCAAATTTGGCCTAGTTGTGAAGAAAATTGCCAGGAAAAAATACAAAATGGTAAAGAATCTCAAGAAGATTCTATCAAAAACCCAGGAAGACATTGAGCAAGATTAAGAAGTTGAAAAGGAGGAAGAAACCAAAGAACAGTTATCTGTCGGTAAATTTGAAGGAAAGGATGACTCTGAGGAAAAAGAGACAGATTCACCACCTCCTCCACCAACTAAAAGGCCAAGGACAATAGTTGCTTCTAGGACAAGAAGCCAAACATCAAAAGCTTATACTCCTTCACCTATAAAGAAAGGAAATGTCGAGACTTACAAGAGGAAAGATCCCGCACCGAAGAGAGGAAAAAACAATAAAGGAAGAAAATTCATCAGAACCTGAGAGGATATAGAGGACACCGAGTAGGATGAAGCTATTGAAGTAGAAAGTGTCAAGGTAAAAGAACCTGACTCTATTGATGACATTTGTGTATATATTGCAAATTATGGATCTATTACATATCCAAACATTAGAAGATGGCCAAAACTGAATCCAAAAGATCAGAATAAAATTGAGGATGCCATGATAGCTAAAATGTAAAACTTCAAATATGTATGAGTATAATTTGAAGGTAGTTATGTACTAAGGTAACTCTTAGATATATTATACTCTCGGTGGACATTTGCATTAAAAATGAAAAAAGAGATAAGAGAGAGCACTTGTTTCTCTCATGCCACCTGAATCCAAGAAGGTTGAAATTGATGATACGATGGATAAGTACAAAAAGGAGTTCTCACCAAAGCTGAGAGAATACAAACTCCTTGAAGGAAAGCTTATAGAGCTTGAGCAGGATTGTCATAAGAAGTGGTGCAAGATTATGAACAGACCTATTGAGGAGGATAGCCCCAACAAAGACCTTCAACAACAAGATGTTTACAAGGAAACTCAAGATGGTACATCCATTGAGTTAGATAAAGAAGAAGATGATACAATTGGCAACAATACCACAAATGTTGCAGATGACACATGGGAAGACACCAAAAATGAAAAAATTGTGGATACTAATGTCATTGACATTATTGGTGACCCAGCAGAGGATGTGAAAAAGGATGAAGATGTCATTGTTGAAAAGGACAACACCGATGAGCAGGACACAACAGTTGATACTACATAGGTTAACATTCAAGGAAAACTGCCAATATTGATACAAGCTATCAATATCATGCAAGAATCAAGAAAGTCACCTGAGAAGGATATTCCAAAGGATGCAGGGGAAGAAGAAAACAAGGATAACACCAATGGTTAGAAAGAGATCAAAGATAATCAACATTTAACTGACACTAATAAGGTTACTGGAGGAGATAAGGAAAAGGATGCAGATACTCAAGACAAGAATGAAGAAACCAAGAATGATGAAGCAAAGGACACCAATTAAGGAGAGAAGCCAAAAGATGGTAGTCCTAAGGAAATTGACAAGAGTGCTACCGACGATGTTAAGGTGAATTTGGAGACGTCTGCAGAAACCCAAAAAGCTGAAATTGATGCCAAGAAGAAGAAAGAAGCACAACAAGTCACTTCATCAAGCACAACAAAGAAGGCTGAGAAATTGGCAATGGTTTTACATTCTACTGAGTCACAGAAGAAGAAGAAGAAGAAGAAGAAGAAGAAGAAGAAGAAGAAGAAGAAGAAGAAGAAGAAGAAGAAGAAGAAGAAGAAGAAGAAGAAGAAGAAGAAGAAGAAGAAGAAGAAGAAGAAGAAGAAGAAGAAGAAGAAGAAGTTAGAGGTCACATGGGATGAACTCAAAGAAATACCAAAGTGTGACCCCTCTTCACTTGGCTTTGAAGCATTACAGGAATATGGAGAGATATGCCAGAGGAAGGTATTACAAGAGAAGCTGAAGAAACAACACAGGGACTCCATGGTACTAGAGACAACACAGGACATACTACATCAAATAGTACCTGATGTTGATATTGATCAAAGCAATCCTATACTTGATCAACTATCTACCTTCACCGATGCAATCACAACTTAGAACATTGATGCTAAGAAGGCAATAGAGGAGAGAGATGAGATGAAGTACCAATAGAAGCTCATAGAGAACATCAGCCAAGAAGTGGCGGTAAATAAGGTAAAGCTATCTAAATTTATATCTAAATTGGATCCAATCATATTTGAAGCTATAGCCTAAATTCAAAAGTTGAGTACAATTGACAAGTTCACTAAGGAGAATAGTGACAACATTGCAAAGATGGATATAAATCTAGCAAATAGTGCACAAAGCTTAACCACTAATGGAGACAATGCAGTCAAGCTACATTATGAAAAGATAATTAAGATAAAAAGGTTAAGGCAAGAGCTATGAGAGGCAGAAACACACTTTAGGGAAGAAGTAACTGAGCTCCAAGCTCAACTTCTACCAAATATTACACTACTCCAACATGATATCAGTTCAGCAAGGCAACTGATAGCAACCCCAGAGATGTATGTGGCAGACATCATATATGATATACACTCCAAGATTACACTTGAGCACATGGCTTTGGAGAACTTTAAAGAACAATGGGAGAAAATGATGGAAGATGTGAAGTCTTCACATTCCCATATTTTTGATAAGATCTAAAGGTAAAGACCTTTGCCCTTAATATCAAAAAAAGGGGGAAAATGATGATATGTACATTCATTCATTCAGATGAGAAAATGGTAAATATGTATATGTATATGAGAAAATTATAGTATGAGTACAAAGGAGAAAATGATGAAAATGACATGTATATGAAAAGACATCATATCTATAGATATACCGACATATACATAGGGGGAGTCATTAAATGACTAAGGATTATATATGTTGTATATACTTAACATTTTGTTAGTATTTTGCACATATCATTTTTTGATACTAATGTCAAAGGGGGAGATTGATGACATTAAATATCCATTAGTATGCAAAGTACACTTTCGATAAGCATACACCGAAAGACAGGACATGAGCAAACCAAAGATTAGATACTAAGAGATCACCAAAGATGACTAAGTGCATAGAGAACTGATGAGACAAGTTAGTGTGTAAACCGAAATCACAAACAAGAAAGATAATGTGGAACCCGAGAGAGGAACCTGATATGGAAGTTATAGTGCAGACCTACAAGACAGATATAGTATGATCGACAGAACAAAAGAAAAGGATAGTCAAGCATGACCGACAGACAGAACCAAAAGTTAGTTGCAGCCCGCAAAAAGTGGATCTGACTTCCACATCAGATAAAGCAAGTGTATTCTATTTATAGGATATTTAATTGTTTTAAATCCATTTCTTTAGGGACAAGATACATGAATGTAAGTGCTTTAATCAGTCTAACTGATTTAAAACACATAGACTAGGAGATCTAGGTATGAGTTGTAAACTTGATCTTAGGGTTAACATTGTTTTTATCAAAACTTGATGAAGTCAATCCATCTATAAATAGATGATGCAATCATTCATTATGATATATGAATAGATGATGTAAAGAGAGAGGAGAACATGAATGAATTAGATGAACACATCTATGGATCAGATTGAGAGTTTCAAGAACATGGATAGTTAAAGGTTAATTTGGTTAGAAAGAACCAAGAATAGAGCATACTGAGAATCAAAGGTATTATTCAATCACAGTTAACGTAATAATCTTTTTATGCAAACTAAATTGGATCTGTATCAGCAATAGGAGATTGAATTTACTAGGTCAATTTGTAATTTTCTATCATTCTAAAAAGTGGAGGAAAGTGTAAAAATCCTTTCAAGGAAGGTGGATTTAACCATCTAACAAAAAATCTCTTAACCGAATGCACACTCAACAGTGTTGCTAAAGCTCTTAACAAACTAGACTTTAACAGGTCTCAACTGATTCTCCTAACAGGGTAGATCATCAGAAGTGATCAAATTGTAAACCTTAACCAGCCCCTTCCAATCTGCAAATAGTGAAGATTTTGTGGGTGCTATCCCCACCGCAGTTTTTACTTCCTTACAGGAGTTTTTGGCGACATCATATCTTGTGTTATGTGTCAAATTACTTTCATAAATTTTTATATGAATGTTCACATGCATGTTAATGTTATGATTTGATATAACTCACATAAAGATAGTATAAATCATATTGAATGAATATACAATTGATTACAAAGGTTAATTGATAAAAGGGATACAAAAGTTTTATAGGTACTGATTCACCCCTCCCCTCTCAGTACATACTTCCCATTAATCCCAACACTCTTAGTTTTGGAAGTTTCCAAAATAACTGATTAGTCATTGGAGTTAACCGATTCTTCAACTTTGAGTCTCGACCATTAAAATCATTTTCACGTGGATTGTACTAGTTTGGAATGAATCTCAACCTCTCTTCATTAAGCGATCTTGTCTATTCATTTTTTAGAATATTTCTATTTAACCGGTCCTCTATTCTTTTGAGAAGGAGAGGATATTAAAGTAGAGACACATTGTTGAATTTTTTATTATTGTTATTTTCTTATCATATTCATAGTTCATTTAGTTTACTTGCATTACCATAATCTAGGAATCTTACTTTCAATTTCTTGAAGAATGGATTAATCTTAGCTTACTTTTGATGAACATTTCATCTTATTTAGGTTAATCTTTCAAATCCTTCATTTAGATAGAGTCTAAAGTCACTAAATTTGCAATGATCTTAAAGAAAATTTACACTCCTTTTTACTAGGAGACAATGATTGGCCTTGATTGATTTGTTTTTAATTAGTTTAATTTATTTGATCAATCATGCAATGATTCATTGAAGTGCTTGTGATTTTAGCTAGATCACATTTTTACACACAGTAAAAAAAACAAAGAAGCTTAGTTCTATAAGGATCTTAAAAAATTATATAGAAGAGATCAAGTAGGATTTTGGTAGAATTGAAAAATAAATAAAAATATTACTCAATTATTTATATGATAGTTAAAAACATATATTAAATGGTCTTTTATAAGAGATAAAGTAGGATACAATTAAAGAATAAACTAAAATAATAAAAAAAATTAATATGATAGTTGAAAATATATATATTATATATTTTTTATGATTGGTAAGAGAATATTAAAAAATGGGGAAACAAATAGATATGTTGCATAATTTTGTGAGTTAGAAAAAATAGAATTTTCTTCATTGGTTGGAAGAAAATGATAGACATATATGTGAAGCAAATGAAGTAGCATTAATTTTTAAGAATAAATAATTGATTAAGGAAAACAAACAAAAATACAAAACTAAATAAAACACATTACACAAATTTGAACTTATGCACCATATTTTTGTAGCAAAAACATGAAAAATTAGATAAATGCATACATGAGGTGGATAAGGTTATCAATTTGTTGCCCCACTTTTCATCCTGTATCCATGCTGTCAAAGTGGAGGATTTTGGAGTCATGTCTGGTCAGTCTGAGTCTAAGTCTAAGTCTTTCTTAGGTAGGCTATCTTTGTCGGGTTTCCCTTTCATTGCCTTTCCTTCTCTTAGCCGGGCGGGTTGTTCTGAGATCTTTTCATTTTTAGGTAGGTTGTAGATCCTAACCCGGCAAAGATTTGTGCTCCAATTGATGTTCTTTCTTAGGCAAAGATCGAAGACTGGTATGGATCGATTCTGCAGGTCTCAACAATCCTAATGCAACAAACGGCAAGCAATTTGGTTAAGAGATGAGCGAGAATGAGCTTGGCGGGATTTCAGAAATCATCTTCTCCATGGTAGAATTCTACCTAAGAAAGTGATTTTCTGCAAAGGCAAAATTTTACACTATGCGGGAATCGCACCTCTCAAGTGATTTTCCACAAAGAAGATTTTTACACTATGCGGGAATCGCACCTCTCAATTGATTTTCTGCAAGCTTAAGTTATAACGTGGTGGGCCCGATTTATTAAAAAGGAATATTCTCCATATTGCGGGTTTCGCACCCCCTCATCCATTTTCCACAATGGAGAAGCACTTTTCTCATTTTCCGCAAGAAGAAGCACTTTTGGAGTTTTCCGCAAGGAGAAGCACTTTTTGAGTTTTCCACAAAGAAAGCGGAAAATGACCTCTCATGTTCATTTTTTGCCAAGGAGAAGCTTCAGTCCAATTTTCTGTCAGAGAGGCTCATTTTCCATTTTCCGCCGGAAGCAGTCAGTTGTGGATCATGTTAACTGCCGTTTGTAGGTTGGCTAAGTTTGAACATAAGCAGTTACTTGACTCCAAAACCCAATGGATTGAACTCCACAGATGTCATTAAAGAGAAGATGAAGGATCCAAATTGAAGTGTCACAGTTTGATTGATGCTTCTGCACGTGGCCATGGAAGAGCTGCCAAAGCTTATCAGACAAAGATGGAAAGAGAAAAGGAATCCAAATGATTTAACTTCCCCTGTTCTTTTCCGTTTCTATTCCCCTGCAATTAGTTAGCAACAGAAGTGGTTTCTGGCCATCTATCAGTTAGAGGGAGATGAATCGATTAAACTTCCTTTGTAACGGTCATCCCCTGGCTCTATATGTATGAAATTCAAAGATTAATGAAAGGTTGGCAAAATTTTGGTGTGGAATGCTTGATGTTGTAGAGACAATTGAGGGTGTTTTATGTCAATTATTTTCTGTTCCAGTTAGTTAGATGGTTCTTTCTTTTAGTCTAAGTTGCATTAAGAAAGAAAGGATGTTTCATTCTTTTGTGGCGAGGATGTGAGTAAACCTCAGTAGGATGTGCTGTGGGATATTCAGGGAAGAGCTAGGCAGAAGTTGTTAATGCATGATTCTTTTTCTTAATCTGAATTGCAGTAGGAAAGAAAGGATGTTTCATTCCTGTGTATTGAGGATGTGAATGAACCTCAGTAGGATGTGTTGTGGGATATTCGGAGGAGTCATTAGAAGCTTTCATCATTGCATTTATATCTCTCTGTAGGTAGTTACTGAGCATAAGAACTCATAGGAATTGTAAGCCTTATTGCTTAGTTTTAGATTAAGAATGCTTTTTCCTGCCTGAACTAATTTCTAGCTAGACTTAGTTTGGTTTGCCTCTTCTTCTCTCGGGTTAAGAGCATACCTGAATTAGATTTAGGAATCAGACATAATTCTTTGAAAATCATTCACATAGGGAGCTGTTCCTACCAATTCAGAGAAAATCCAGTCATCAGAAGATGGCTTTTCAAATGTTGTAAGCGGATTTTTTTCATCATTCGGGCATCAAGAGTCACATTGTCATAAGATACAAGAAAGGAAAAATCTGTTTACCAACACAATTGTAATCTAAAATTTTGGAATGTAGTGAACACCATGTAATTAGCATATTATATCCCCCCTTTTATTTATTAATTAGGGGTCTATCTCTGAAGTTGACATTAATTATATACCATGGCATAAACTATAAACCTAGCCATCATCTTAACTATAATCTTAATCTCAAACTCTCGGCCTTGATCCTAACCATAAAACCTAACCCCAACAATAGTAATAAGTGTGATATAGTCCTAAATCTAATTGTAAACCTAACTATAATCCCAATTCAAAATCTTAATTAAGCTTTAACCTTAACCCTAAAGCCCAAACCTATTCAAAATATTAACTCTAACCATGATGAAAACCCTGACCCCAATAATAATAATAATGATAATCCTAAACCTAAACCATAAACCCAATATTAACTGTAAGTGCTAATCCTAATTTTTAAAAAACCCTAATCCTAACCTTATTATTAATTATGATGTAAACACTAACCATAATCATATTCCTAATACTAAACCCTAAACCTTAACCCTAACCCTAACATTTACCTTAAATGCCAACCCTAATAAAAACATCAACCCTAATGATGATACTAACATTACATAAATGATTACCCTAATTATATTCCTAAAACCCCAATCCTTTCCCTAACCCTAACCATAATACTAACTATGATCTAAAACCTAACCCTTACCATCATCCTAACTATAGTCCTAATGTTATACAACAAACCGTAATCCAAATGCTAAACTCTAACCCTAACAATCATCCTAATCCTAAACAAGACCATAAATTAAATGTTAAATTATAAACAATATAAATCCTAAATTTAACCCTAAATTCTAACACTAATGTATACCCTAACCTTAATAATAATAATCATGATGTCATTGTTAGAATGTATATGAATATCTGAGAGGGGGGTGAATCAGTTATCCTCAGGTCTATATGTACCAATTGAAACTTTATAGGACTTTAAACAACTCTGATCTGCTCGGCAGCAATAGCATAAGTCAACAACATAAATATGCAGTTTACTATTCAAATGTAATAAGCTTGTAGAAACTTAACAGTAAAACACAACATAAACATTCACACAAGTTGACACCAGCATTTAACGTGGAACCCCAAATTGGGAAAAACCACCAATAGCATGCTACCAAGTTTTCACTCTTCTGAAGTGAGCTCTGCTAGGAGACAACCTTGTTAAAGCTTACAAAACACACTGCTAAATGTGACCTGGTTAAAGGATTTAATCACCCTATCAGGAGTGGCCTTGTTAGAGGTCTTAGAAAATTCCACCTGAATGTCACCTTGCCCAAAGGATTTATACAATGACTGTTAGGTCAACCTGGTTAAAGGATTTTGACTGATACAATGGTTAGAAATTAATCAGCAGGGGTGATCTGATATGTACAACTTACTTTGAAAATCTAGACCCTATTCAGCTCTTATGCTAATTCACTGAGTGGCCTCCATTCTCATTTCAATCTTCAGATCTACTTGGAAATCTGTCAAGCAATCACTTTCACAACTCTCTGCTCCTCTTTTCAGCCTTATTTTCTAGATCATGCCAATAAGTCAATTAACCATGTAATCCTCTTGCATACACTTTTCACATACATACATTTGAATAACCCCTTGAGGTTATCTTATACCTCTTCATCTAGGTAAAATACATCTTTGTCTCTTAATCAAGATCGTAGATCCTAGGTTAGATCATATCCAACAGATCTTTCCATCTTTACATTTAATTTATTTCTCCAAAGTAATCATTAATTAAATCTTTGATCCATGCATTAATTATAATTACCTATGCATTTAAATAGTGTGGACCAATCGTTATTATCCTTAATTAACTTTAAATATCCTAATAAATTCAATTATGTCAGCCAGAGATCTCAAATCTTGACAATTACCAAAATACTAATGCTCGGCCAACACTGTGTTTTGCAGCTCGGTCATCACTATTTTCCTCGGCAATTTACTATGCTCGGTCGACACTAGAAATTATGCTCGGCATACACTGGTGCTTGGTCGACACAAACTTCACTTGGCATATAGTGTTCCCAGTAAACTGACATCTTGACTTAGTGTTATCGATAAACAACACATTACTTTGTCAATGTGCCAACTGATCAAGTACCCTTGTGATTTCCCATAACTTAACCATTTCACTTGGTCTTGTTGTTATCCTGGCCTTACAATATTCTTCAACAATCAATAGATATGTTACTCAAACAGATAGTAATAGTCTCACTAGTTAAGGTTTAACATCAATGAAAAAACAACAATTGTTTACATTGCAGCTTTCCAACTGTCAAGTCTTACTTTAACTATATTTATAACCCTAACCCTAGCTATAATACTAACTATGATGTAAACCCTAATTCTAGCTATAATACTAATCGTACACATAAATCCTAATGTTAACCTTAAATTCTAACCCTGACGATATGCCTACTCTTAAACAAGTTCATAACCAAAACTTTAAGCACAACCCTAAACCTAAAAATACCCTTAAGTATGATGAACTATAACTAATTGTATGTTTGAAATCATTTTGGTGATGATCAACTGAGTTACAGATGTGATGATAGACATTAATTAGCTAATGTATTTTCATTGATGTCAACTTATTTGATTATCATTATGGTAACAAACATCTATTATGAGATAAAGATCTAAAACAAACAAAGTTTATGTGGTCAGTAATTAAAGAGTTCAGTATACACCGAGTAACAGTGAACACCCAATAAATATAGTGTATAATGAGCACAGTGATAAATGAGATAGGGATGGGCCAACACATCACGGTATTGACCGAGCAATTTAATCAAAGCGAGGCCAACTAAAATGGTGAGCTGGAAAATTAATGATTTCGAGGTAAATGATAAGATGTATTATGATTAAAGGGCTATGCAAATTCAATGATGACAAGATGAAGATGATTGAAACATGTTTTTATACAACAACCAATGAAGGATTAAGCGGCAAAATCCATGATGGAGATTAAACAAAAAAATCTACGGGATGGAAATTAAATGAGCTATGATGTCTATATAAGAGACAAGAGATTCATTATGAATCATATATTATACTGATGTGCATACATGAAAACTTCATGCATGACTGATCAAAATGGATGAAGATAGAACCGAGAATTTCTACAAACAACACTAAGAAACAAAGGAAGGAAAATTTATCGAGTTGAACAGAGTATGAAGAATTAGACGAACTAAAGTGAACAAATTGATTAGAGGTATTATGTACTTAGCATAGATATCTAAATCTACAAAAAGAGTTGTATTTGAATCAGATCATTACTGTATCAGTTTAACCATTGTTATAGATAAATCTCTTAACCGAGTAGGACGTGAAATTCTTTATATTATAACATTCTAATGAATGTTGAGTGCTTTCTTATTGACCCCATAGTGAATGATTGGTCAAGAGAGAACTGTTAATGGTAAATTCTCTAACAAGTTCACATTTGACAGTGTGCATTGTAAAGTTTAACAGGGTTGGCTCTTAACTGAGCTCACTTTAGAAGAGTGAAATATTTTGGGTTACCGGTCCTAGGTGGTTTTTCCCTTAGCAGGGGTTCCACGTTAAAAATATGTGTTAATGTGTATGATTGTTGTGGATTGTTATTTTTCTTTACACGTTACTTTAGCTACATTGATCACTAATCATAGTATTGATTTATTGCTACTCAATAGATGAGTAGACAATTTTGTAACTAAAGTTTGAGATCATAGTTTACATTTCACGAAGTTGATTCAAATGTTTTAAATTGTTTTTATATACATCTAGGAGAATTTGGGACTGTAGGATAATTGGAGCTAATTAATTCACCCCCCTGAGTTATATAACAATTGGTATTAGAGCATACAATGCTTAGATGGAAAGTTTTCATGGACTTAAGCTAAAGATCACAAGATGTATAAGAGAGACGCACCTAAGCTGAACAAGGAGAACTTGTCAACATGGAAGAGAAGAATGAGAATATACCTATCAGGGATTGGAGATGACATAATTCTATACATGGATACTAAATTCATCCTACCTACTGGAGCTTTGACTATTAATAAGATGAGAGAGAAACATGAACATAATAGTATGATGATAGAACTTGCTTCTTCACTAACCGATGTTGAATTTGAAGATATTAAGACATGTACATCAACCAAGAAAATGTCAGACAAGATTACACAAGTTTATGGAGGAGATGCAAATGTGCAAAGAGATAAAGTTGAAATTCTTCAAGGAAAATTTGATGACATGAGAATGAAAGAAGGAGAAAAGATAACACTATATAGTAATTTAATCAAGGAGGTTGTAAATGCTATTCGTAGAGTAGGTGGAACTATTGATGAAGACACTATTATGAGTAAGATTGTTAGAACTTTATTTCCTATTTGTTCTATTAGAGTCTCTATAATACATGAAATGAGAGCAGCACATGGAAACAATATTACAGTTGATAGCCTTTTTGGTAGACTGATTTCATTTTAGCTAAACAATTTTGACAACAATGTTGTTCCTTCTATTGAGTCTGCATTTCCGTCCTCTCTGAAAATTAGTAAATCTGGTAAAAAATATGTGATAAGAAATGACAGTGATAGTTACAGTGATGATAAAGAACTTGGTTAACTTGAAGCATTAATGGCTAAAATATTGCACAAAGGTAAAGGAAGGTATAAAGGTAAACTACGTTTGATATGGTTTAATTGTAAAGAAATTGGACACTTTGCTACCAGATGCGCAAAAAGAAAAAGTGATGAAAGAAATGAAAGATCTAATGAAAAAAAAGATGATCGAGAATATACAAGCAACCAATAGTATGATAAAAGGAGTAACTAAGATTAAAAAGACAAAGGAAAAAATGCTTGTTACATTGCTGAAGATAAAGACAATGACACCAACACCGACATTGATGAAGACATTAAGAGAATATTTGTTTCTTTGAAAGAAGATTCAAAAGAAGATGAAAGGTATGTTGAAACAACACTTATTTCTAAAGTTAGAAAGCATGAAATTTGGGTTATTTATAGTGGCTTCACACATCACATGACTGGAAATAAAGAAAAATTTGAATTTCTTGAGCATTATAATGGTGGATCTGTTAGAATGGGAAATGATACACCTTGTCGAGTAAAATGAAAAGGTACTATATTGTTGAACAACAAGATCAAATATGAGAATGTATATTGGGTGAAAGGACTTAGTTATAATCTTTCAAGAGTGTTCATAGTTGAATAAAACAGGTCATCGAGGTGCATTTGAAAACAAAAAAACTAGAATTTATGATGGAATAGGAAAGTTGATCGGCACTGGAGAACAATCAAAACGTAATCTATTCTTTCTTGACACTGTTGAAACTACTTGTTTGATAGATAAGAATGAAGATATATGGTTGTGGCAGAAGAGGCTATGTCATGTAAATTTCAACAACATGGTTAAGATTAGTAAGAAAAGAAAAGCAAGAGGCTTACCGAGCTTATCTAAAGTAGACCATGTTATGCGCAAGAATTGTCAAATGGGAAAAATGTTAAAATCTATTTTTAAGAGAAAGAATTTCTTTTCTATTAATATTTTGGAGTTAGTTCATATAGACCTATTTGGACCAATGAGAACACAGAGTTATTATTGTGACATATACTTTATTTTATTTGTTGATGACTACTCTAGAATGATTATTGTTTTGTTATTAAAAGAAAAATTTGAAGAATTTAAGATGTTCAAATGGTACAAAGCTAAAGTGGAAAAAGAAAATGGTAAAGAACTGAAATGTTTGAGATTTCATAGAGGAGGTGAATTTATTTATGATGAGTTCATTAAATTTTGTAATGAGTATGAAATTAAGAGACATGCCTCTGCACCGAGAACACCACATCAGAATGGGATTGCCAAAAGAACAAATAGTTCAATTATGGATTGTGCTAGAACACTGAGGATGGAAAAGAATGTTGCACAAGCATACTGGAGAGAAGCTATTAGTACTATTGTATACACATTGAATCAAGTACAACTGAAGAAAGATACAAAGAAGACACCTTATAAATTATGGTATGGTTATACACCTAATGTGAGTTACTTTAGAATATTTGGAACTCAATGATATATTCTAAAAGATGATAGAAATGGGAAATTTGACTCAAAAGGTGATGAAGGAATATTTCTAGGATATTCTACTACAAGAAAGCTTATAAATATTTGAACAAGTCTTCTAACAAGATCATTAAAAGTGCAAATGTAAAAGTTGATGAATATGCTGAGAAAAAATGAAGAAAGAAAAAGAGAACCGAAAGACTACAATAGATTTGTGTACATTGAAGAACCTGACACTTTTCCCAAGAAAATCATTACCAAGAAACAAGGTAATGTTACCGAGCATCAAGATGCACCAATTAAGAATAAGGAAGATTTTGCAATTCAAGATCATGATGATATACCAACTGGACAACACAAAGACGAACAAAGAACTGAAGAACTGAACATGTACTTGAAAAATAAGTAAGAAGACATCATCCACAGAATCAAATTTTTTGAGATAAAAGAGCTAGCATGATGAATCAAAGTAAGTTGAATAACAATACATATTTGATTTGTGAATTTGAACCTAAAACTATTAGAGATGCACTAGAAAATGAAGAATGGATTAATGCAATGACCAAAGAAATTGAGCTGATTCAAAAAACAAAACATGGACATTAGTAACGAGGCTAAGTGATAAGAATGCAATTGGCACCAAATGGATATTCAAAAATAAATGGAGGATGGAGATGTAACCAGAAATAACTGAATTTATTTCTCTAAAGAAATCACTAATTAAATCTTGGATCCATTCATTAATTATGGTTATCCATGCATTTAAATAGTGTGGACCAATCGTTCTTATCCTTAATTAACTTTATATATCCCAATAAATTTAATTATGTCAGCCAGAGATCTCAAATCTTGACAATTACCAAAATACTGATGCTCGGCCAACACCGTGTTCTTCCACTCGGTCATCACTATTTTCCTTGGAAATTTACTGTCACTCGTTCAACATTAGAAATTATTCTTGGCATACACTGGTGCTTGGTCGACACAAACTTCACTCGGCATATACTGTTCCCAGTAAACTGACATCTTGACTTAGTGTTATCGATAAACAACACATTACTTTGCCAATGTGCCAACTGATCAAGTACCCTTGTCATTTCCCATAACTCAACCATTTCACTTGGTCTTGTTGTTATCCTTGCCTTCAAATCTTCTTCAACAATCAATACATATGGTACTCAAACAGATAGTAATAGTCTCACCATTTAAGGTTTGACATCAATGAAAAAACAACAATTGTTTACATTATAGCTTTCCAACAGTCAAGTCTTACTTTAACTATAATTATAACCCTAACCCTAGCTATAATACTAACTATGATGTAAACCCTAATCCTAGCTATGATACTAATCGTACACACAAATCCTAATGCTAGCCTTAAATTCTAACCCTGACGATACACCTAATCTTAAACAAGTTCATAACCAAAAATTTAAACACAACCCTAAACCTAACCATACCCTTAAGTATGATGAGATACAACTGATTGTATGTTTGAATTCATTTTGGTGATGATCAACCGAGTTATAGATGTGATGATAGACATTAATCAGCTAATGTAATGTCATTGATGTCAACTTATTTGATTATCATTATGGTAACAAACATATATTATGAGCTAAAGATCTAAAACAAAAAAAGTTTATGTGGTTGGTAATTAAAGAGTTCTATATACACCGAGTAACAGTGAACACCAAGTAAATATAGTGTATAATGAGCACAGTGATAAATGAGATAGGGATGGCCAACACATCACGGTATTGACCGAGCAATTTAATCAAACCGAGGCTGACTAAAATGGTGAGATGGAAAATTGATGATTTTGAGGTAAATGATAAGATGTGTTATGATTAAAGGGTTATGAAAATTCAACGATGATCAGACGAAGATGATTGAAACATGTTTTTATACAACAACCAACAAAGGATTAAGCAGCAAAATCCACGATGGAGATTAAGCAGAAAAATCTGCAGAATGGAAATTAAATGAGCTATGATGTCTATAAAAGAGACAAGAGATTTATTATGAATCATATATTATACTGATGTGCATACATGAAAACTTCATGCATGACTGATCAAACTGGATGAAGATAGAACCAAGGATTTCTACAGACAAAACTGAGTGACAAAGGAAAGAAAATTTATCGAGTAGAACAGAGTATGAAGAATCAGAGGAACTGAAGTGAACAAATTTATCAGAGGTATTATGTACTTAGCATAGATCTCTAAATCTGCAAACAGAGTTGTATTTGAATCAAATCATTACTGTATCAGTTTTACCATTGTTATAGATAAATCTCTTAACCGAGTAGGACGTGAAAGTTGTTATTATAACATTCTAATGAATTATGAGTGTTTTCATATTGACCCCATAGTGAATTATTGGTCAAGAGAGAACTGTTAATGGTAAATTCTCTAAGAAGGTCACATTTGACAATGTGCATTGTAAATTTTAACAGGGTTGGCTCTTAACCAGGCTCACTTCAGAAGAGTGAAATATTGTGGGTTACCGGTCCTAGGTGGTTTTTCCCTTAGCAGGGGTTCCACGTTAAAAATATATGTGTTAATGTGTATGATTGTTGTCGATTGTTTTTTTTTACACGTTACTTTAGCTGCATTGATCACTAATCATAGTATTTATTTACTGCTACTTAATAGATGAGTAGACAATTTGGTAACTAAAGTTTGAGATCACAGTTTACATTTCACGAAGTTGATTCAAATGTTTTAATTGTTATATACATCTGGGAGAATTTGGGACTGTAGGATAATTGGAGCTAATTAATTCACCCCCTGAGTTATCTAAAAATTAGTATCAAAGCATACAATGTTTAGATGGAATGTTTTAAAGGACTTAAGCTAAAGATCACAAGATGTATAAGAGAGATGCACCTAACTTGAACAAGGAGAACTTGTCAACATGGAAGAGAAGAATGAGAATATACCTATCAGGGATTGGAGATGACATAATTCTATACCTAGATACTAAATTCATCCTACCTACTAGAGCTTTGACTATTAATAAGATGAGAGAGAAACATGAACACAATAGTATGATGATAGAACTTGCTTCTTCACTAACCGATGCTAAATTTGAAGATATTAAGACATGTACATCAACCAAGAAAATGTCAGACAAGATTACACAAGTTTATGGAGGAGATGCGAATGTGCAAAGAGCTAAAGCTGAAAGTCTTCAACAAAAAGTTGATGACATGAGAATGAAAGAAGGAGAAAAGATAACACAGTACAATAACCAAATCAAGGAGGTTGTAAATGCTATTTGTGGAGCACATGGAACTATTGATGAAGACACTATTGTGAGTGAGATTGTTAGAACTTTGTTTCCTATTTGTTCTATTAGAGTCTTTGTAATACATGAAATGAGAGGAACACATGGAAACAATATTACAGTTGATAGCCTTGTTGGTAGACTGATTTCATTTTAGCTAAACAATTTTGACAACAGTGTTGTTCCTACTATTGAGTCTGCATTTCCGTCCTCTCTGAAAATTAGTAAAACTGGTAAAAAATATGTGATAAGAAATGACAGTGATAGTGATAGTGATGATAAAGAACTTGATGAACTTGAAGCATTAATGGCTAAAATATTGCACAAAGGTAAAGGAAGGTATAAAGGTAAACTACCTTTGATATGTTTTAATTGTAAACAAATTGGACACTTTGCTACCAGATGCGCAAACAGAAAAAGTGATGAAAGAAATGAAAGATCTAATGACAAAAAAGATGATCAAGAATATAGAAGCAACCGATAGTATGATAGAAGGAGTAACTAAGATTACAAAGACAAAGGAAAAAATGCTTGTTATGTTGCTGAAGATAAAGACAATGACACCAATGCCGACACTGATGAAGACATTGAGACAATATTTGTAGCTTTGAAAGAAGATTCAAAAGAAGATGAAAGGTATGTTGAAACAACACTTATTTCTAAATTTAGAAAGCATGAAATTTGGGTTATTGATAGTGGCTTCACACATCACATGACTAGAGATAAAGAAAATTTTGAATTTCTTGAGCATTATAATTGTGGATCTGTTTGAATGGGAAATGATACACCTTGTCAAGTAAAATGAAAAGGTACTATATTGTTGAACAACAAGATCAAATGTGAGAATGTATATTGGGTGAAAGGACTTAATTATAATATTTCAAGAGTGTTCATAGTTGAATAAAATAGGTCACCGAGGTGCATTTGAAAACAAAAAACCTAGAATTTATGATGGAATAGGAAAGTTGATCGGCACTGGAGAACAATCAGAAGGTAATCTATTATTTCTTGACACTGCTGAAACTACTTGTTTGATAGATAAGAATGAAGATATATGGTTGTGGCAGAAGAGGCTATGTCATGTAAATTTCAACAACATGGTTAAGATTAGTAAGAAAATAAAAGTAAGAGGCTTACCGAGCTTATCTGAACCAGACCATGTTATGCGCAAGAATTGTCAAATGGGAAAAATGCCAAAATCTATTTTTAAGAGAAATAATTTATCTTTTAATGATATTTTGGAGTTAGTTCATACAGACCTATTTGGACCAATGAGAACACAAATTTATTATTGTGACATATACTTTATTTGATTTGTTGATGACTACTCTAGAATGATTATTGTTATGTTATTAAAAGAAAAATTTGAAGAATTTAAGATGTTCAAATGGTACAAAGCTAAAGTGGAAAAAGAAAGTGGTAAAGAACTAAAATGTTTGAGATTTGATAGAGGACGTGAATTTTTTTATGATGAGTTCGCTAACGTTTGTAATGAGTATGAAATTAAGAGACATGCCTCTGCACCGAGAACACCACATCAGAACGGGATTGCTAAAATAACAAATAGATCAATTATGGATTGTGCTAGAACACTGAAGATTGAAAAGAATGTTGCACAAGCATACTAGAGAGAAGATATTGGTATTGTTGTATACACATTGAATCGAGTACAACTAAAGAAAGATACAAACAAGACACCTTATTAATTATGGTATGGTTATACACCTAATGTGAATTACTTTAGAATATTTGGAAGTCAATGATATATTCTAAAAGATGATAGAAATGGGAAATTTGACTCAAAAGGTGATGAAGGAATATTTCTAGGATATTCTACTATGAGAAAGCTTATAAATATGTGAACAAGTCTTCTAACAAGATCATTAAAAGTGCAAATGTAAAAGTTGATGAATATACTGAGAAAAAATGAAGAAGAAAGAAAAAGAGAACCGAAAGACTACAATAGATTTGTGTACATTGAAGATCCTGACACTTTTCCCAAGAAAATCATTACCAAGCAACAGGATAATGTTACCAAGCATCAAGATGCACCAATTGAGAATTAGGAGTATGTTGCAATTTAAGATCATGATAATATACCAATTGGACAACACAAAGAAGAACAAAGAACTGAAGAACTGAACATGTACTTGCAAAATATGTAAGAAGACATCATCCACAAAATCAGATTTTTGGAGATAAAAGAGCTAGCATGATGAATCGAAGTAAGTTGAATAACAATACATATTTGATTTGTGAATTTGAACCTAAAACTATTAGAGATGCACTAGAAAATGAAGAATGGATTAATGCAATGACCAAAGAAATTGAGCAGATTAAAAAAAAAACATGGACATTAGTAATGAGGCTGAGTGATAAGAATGCAATTGGCACCAAATGGATATTCGAAAATAAATTGAGTGAGAATGGAGATGTAACCAAAAATAAAGCAAGACTAGTATGAAAAGGGTATGCACAAGAAGAAGGTATTGACTATGTAGAAAATTTTGCACCCGTTGCTAGACTTGAAGGAATTATAATATTAGTTTCTTATGTTGCATACAAAAGATTGAAAGTATATCAGATGGATGTTAAATCTACATTTCAGAATAGAATAGTGGAAAAAGAGGTATATATTGAACAACCTAAAGGTTTTGTTGATCCTACTTAGGAAAGCATGGCATGTAAATTACACAAAGCATTATATGGATTGAAACAAGCACCGAGAACATGGTATGAAAGAATGCATTCCTATCTTATCAGTATTGGATATATTAGACTAAGTGATAACAACAATTTGTATTCAAAAGGATGAAATGATGATAAGACTCTTATTGCTTAAATTTTTGTTGATGATATTATATTTGGGGGTAATGATAACCTATGCAAATCATTACCTAATGAAATGGGGAAAGAATTTGAGATGTCAATGTTTGGAGAGATCAAATTTTTTTATTTGCTTACAAAATTTACTATAGGCTAAAGGTATCTACATTACTCAATCCAAATAAATCAAGGAAGCACTGAAGACATTCATAATGGAAGAATCAAAACCAATCGGAACACCTATGGTGACAGGATGCAAATTGACAAAGGAAGATAAGACACCTGAGGTAAACCGAACATTGTACAGATCTATGATTGGAAAGTTGATGTATGTTGTACACATAAGACCAAATATTACACATGCAGTTTGGATTGTAGCAATATTTTATGCTAATCCTAAGGAATCACATATGACTGATGTAAAGATAATTTTTAGATACTTGAAGAACAATAAAACTTATGGATTGTGGTACAAGAGAGAAGGAAAATTTAAACTAAAAGTTTACATAGATGTTGATTGGGATGTGAACATTGATGATAGAAAGAGAACTACTGGTGGAGCATTCTTTGTGCAAGATAGATTAGTTACTTGGATAAGTAAAAAGCAAGGATGCATATCTCATTCAATTGCATAAGAAAAATATGTTTTTGCTGCTACAAACTATTCGAATATTGCATGTATCGAACAAATTTTGAAAGGTATGAATGAAGAGATCATTGACCCAGTGATAATTCATTGTGATAACACTAATTCAATAAATATTACAAAGAATCTAGTGATGCATGCAAAAAAAGCACATATCTATTAAATATCACTACTTGAGGGAACAAGTACAAGAAAAACAAGTGAGTCTAGAATATGTACAATCAAAATAACAACTATCTGACATATTCACTAAACCCTTAGCAAAGGATACATTTGAGTACTTGAGGAGTAGACTAGGGGTTCATCCCTTGTCTATCGATCACTAAGTTGACTAGGAGGTTGAATCAACTTTTATGTAATCATAATATCAATCATGTTGATGCAAAGATGGATTGGACTGAAAATGGCATATCAATACACTACAAGGTACTTACACTACTACACCAAGCACTAGAGATATTTGTTTTGCTAATGAAGAGTTGTATATTTCTTTTTGGAATTGTTCTCAAAGGGAGAGAATAATCAATGAAATATCTATCCACTGCAAGGGAGAAAAAATGAAATATCTATCTATAGAAAGGGATTAGATTCCAGAATAGAAATTTTAAATCTATAGAAAGGGTCTGCATGGTGAGTTTTTAATTTTGATACATATTTTCTATACAAGCTAGGGAGAGCTACAAAATTTTGCATATAGTTGTAGAACATAAGTTTGGTATTCTATGGCATTTTCATATTGCATATTTTGTTAGTAATAACTGAGAGGGGGGACAATCAGTGGCCTCAAAAATTAATCATTAAATCAACCCTTAAAACTTATAACCACAGATTATGTCTCAATTTATCTTTTGTCCTAAAAGATGTATGTCTTGAAATACTTTAATTAATTTTCTACTTGTCGGATTGCCTTGTTAATCTCTCTTCTATATTATTATTGATAAGCAGTTAAATATTTACCGAAACATAGTAAATATGAAGAGTATACCGATCAATCCAGAAATGCATATATGAAATTTAAAATAGTAAAGTAATCTAAACCACAAACACATAACACAAGGATTTTAGCGTGGAAACCCTGTTAAGGGAAAAAACCACTAGGATCGGTACCCCAAATTTTCACTCTTCTAAAGTGAGATCTGTTAGGAGCCAACCCTGTTAAAGGTTACAAACACACTGTTAGGTGTGACCTTAATAGAGGATTTAGAAATAGTTTTTCAACTAGTATCTGGCATCTAATGCTACCATCCTTGATCAAACTCTCTTTGCCTATCAATAGGTATCGGGCATATCCAATGCTACTTTTGTGATAAAACTTTTTGATACTCCTTGGGATGTATCTCAATTGCAAAAGACTTTTAAGTCCTGCTCGATTAAGAGGCTTTATGCTTCAATAATTAAACTAAAACACTAGAATGATCTGTTCATACATACAACTCAATTGCAGATTTTCAGATCTATTGTAAGTCCATTAACTCTCTGATCAATGTAATCAATCTTATACCTTTGCTCCACACTATTCTTCTATATGATTCTTGTCTCACTGCTTGTCAGTGTCTGCAGAATCTAGCTCTTTCCTCAGCTTGTTGATTAGGCCTAAATGAAGAGTTTCTTCTCCTTCAGATTTTCTTTAGCATATTTCCTCTTCTCTTTTTCTCCTCACCTAATCCTCCATTCATAATGAATTGGGTTTGTCTCTATATAGACATGATTTCCCCTTTTCTTGGCTTTCTTAGTTCTCTGTGTGTTCCACAATTCTCGCCAATAGATTTAAAGCAAACTCTTAATTTATCTTAAAGAGATCTTCTTACCAACTGGACAATTCACCTTTAAATCAATTACTTATCTCCAACTTTATCTGGATGATTAAAACAATGATAAGTATCCATTAATTCTATCTTTAGTTTCTTGATAGCTAAGCATTTTGTCATTTTCTGAACTCTCTATTATGTCGGTCAACACTTTTGTTAGTCATCGGTGATAACTGACTGTTCCATCGGTGTGACTTCAGTTGTCATCGGGATCTCCATCCTTGTCTTCTCCATTGGGAAACACTAAAATTCTCTCTGTTGGGTTACACTGTGCTTTGCTTGTCGGTAATTCTATGACTCTGCTCTTTTCCTCTGACCATCGGTGTATGCAGTCACTTAGTGAATACTTGACTTGTGTGCATTAATGATAGCATAGCCTTGATTCATCAGTTCTTTGAAGTATTTGGTAGTATTTCTATGACCATACAGATTATATCAATTTGACATCAATGAAAATACAATACATTGGGTATGTGCAGGATCATGGTATGCCAAAAAGTGGCATTGTGAAAAAGAAGTCTTGATTGGTAGACTGAATGAAAAATATCTATAAATTTCAAATGGTATAACATTTTTTAAATCTGAAACATGTGTCACATTCTATGCCTCACCTACTATAAGAAAAAAAGAAAAAAAATTTAATTTGATTAAGTTTAGACTAAGTTAAGGTGGTTAGACATGGGAGTTTTTATATTCTGGAAAAGTTGTAGAAGAAAAATCATAATTAATTATTTACTTGAAAAAAATTACAAAAAAATGTGCATCACATCCGGACATGACTCTAATACTTATATCTAGAATCTAGTAAAAAATTATTATCATTTGATTGTGTTTAAGGTGGTCAAACATATACCTACTTCTTATCTTTTTACTCCTGATTGATAGACTGATTGAAAAATAGCTATAGCTTTCAAACAGTATAAAATTTTTGAAATCCTAAACATGAGACACATTCTATGCTTTGCCTACTATGATAAAAAAATTAAAAAAATTTCAATTTGATGAAGTTTAGACTAAGTTAAGGTGGTCAGACACCAAATTTTATATATTCTGGAAAAGTTGTAGTAGAAAAATCATAATTAATTATTTACTTAGAAAAAAATTACAAAAAATCAGCATTACATCCGTACATGAGTCTACTACTTATATCTATAATATTGTAAAAAAATATTATCATTTTATTGTGTTTAAGGTGGTCAGACATACACCTACTTATCTTTTTCCTAAAATTTTCATGCTACTGCATATAAATTTGAAATTTCACCATACATAATATTTTTTTTTTTTTAAATGGCTTGTAGAAAAGAAACTAAAATCAATTTTCTACAGATTCTCTTCTTACACATTTTTTATATAAGATTGATAACTTGTTCAAATTTTAACGTCAACTTTCCTAAACCTGATTTTATAAATTTTCATCACCACTGAAGGGCCTGCTTTGGCATACCATGATCCTGCACATACCCACATTAACTAATTTAACATCTTGCATGATCATCAACTTAACATCTTCAAACATTCAATCAGTTACATGTCATCAATCTCTCCCTTTGGCATTGATGGAAACATACTACATTATCATACTATACTATTACTAATACAATATGAAATATAAAGTTTTATCAAGCTTTCCTAATGTAACTATTACAAATGTCTAGCTTTCAGTAAGCTCAAGTAGCTTTGATTTGATTCTTGTAGCTTTCTTTCTATCTTCAATCCCTTTACTGGATTTTTGTAGAATCTTTCTTTCTCAGATATGATGTGCTCTCCTTCTATGTTAAACTCTCTCCCTTTGATTGTTCTCCTTTCTTCTGATGTCTTTTGTCAGCAATTCTCTTCCTTTGTGTACTCTCCCTTTCTTGTTACATTCTCCCTTTGGATACTTTGATGGATATAATCTCTTCCTGAGATGATAATGGCTAAACTCTCTCCCTTTGACAACAATGCCAAACAAACATCTTTGCAAACACTGGTTTTGCAAAGCAAGTGTTTGATAGCAATGTCAAATGGATCCTTTTTATCCATCATATATTCCTTGAATTTCCCAATCTATCGGTAATAATTTTGGTTCTTGGAGTAGATAAATACCTTGTTGTGTATAGATTTATCTTTGAAGTCCATCTTTCTGCTTGCATCAACATGAATGATATTATGATAATATAAGGCTAATGCAACCTTCTAGTCATTTTACTAACCAGTAGACAAGGGTCTGACCCCTAGTCTTTTTCTCAAGTATTCAAATGCATCCTTGGGCAGTGGCTTGGTGAAGATATCGGCCAATTGTTCCTTTGATTGCACACACTCAAGTATCACCTCCTTTACCTGAACTTGTTCTCTTAAATTATGATACTTGATGGAAATATGCTTTATTTTAGCATGCATGACTGGATTCTTGGAAATGTTTATTGCACTTGTATCATCACAATAGATAATTACTGGTTCAAGAATTTTCATATGCATACCTTCCAGTAACTATTTGATCCATGCAATATTTGAGCAATTTGCAGAAGCAACAACATATTTTTCTTCTACAGTAGACTGAGAGATGCATCCTTGCTTCTTGCTGATCAATGTGACAAGTCTCTCACTCATAAAGAATGCTCCTCCAGTTGTGCTATTTTGGTCATCAATATTTCTAGCCCAATCAATGTTGGTAAAGACCTTAAGTTCAAATTTTCCTTCTGTTCTATACCATATCCATATTCCTCGGTATTCTTTAGATATCTTAGGAGTCTTTTCATAGCAGTCATATGTGATTCTCTGGGATTAGTAGAAAATTTGGCAACTATTCCTACTGCATGTGAAATATCTGTTCTAGTGTGTACAACATACATGAGTTTTACAATCATTGATCTGCACAAAGTATGATTTACCTCTAATAACTTGTCCTCCTTTGTCAGCTTACATCCAGTCACCATCGGTGTTCAAACTAGTTTGGACTCTTCCATCTTGAATATTTTTAGTACTTGTTTGATGTACTTGGATTGTGTAATGAAAATACCTTCTTCTTGATGCATGATATGTAGACCAGGAAAGATATTGATCTCTACAAACATAGACATCTCAAACTCTTTTCTCATTTCATTTGAAAATAATTTGCATAGCATGTCATTGCCTCCAAATATGATGTCATCAACAAATATCTCAACAATCAAAATGTTAGCATCAGTATCTTCCTTTAAATAAAGATTACTGTTTTCACTAGTCCATACAAATCCAATACTTATAAGATAGGAATGAAGTCTTTCATACCAAGCTCGGGGTGCTTGTTTCAATCCATATAGGGATTTGTGTAGCCTACATACCATTTTCCTCTTGTTTGAATCAACAAACCCTTCTGGTTGTTCAATGTATACCTCTTCTTCAAGTATTCCATTTAGGAACGAAGACTTAACATCCATTTGATATACTTTGAATCCTTTATATGCAGCATAAGTAAGTAATATTCTTACTCTTTCTAGCCTAGAAACGGGTGCAAAGGTCTCTCCATAGTCAATTCCTTCTTCTTGTGCATACCCCTTGCATACTAGTCTTGCTTTGTTTCTGGCGAATTCTGCATTCTCATTCAGCTTATTCCTGAATATCCATTTTGTACCGATGACATTCTTGTCATCTGGTCTCGATACAAGTGTCCATGTCTTATTTTTCTCTATCTTCTCAATCTCTTCAATCATAGCACTTATCCATTCATCATTATCTAGTGCAATATTGACAGATTTGGGCTCATAATCACAAATAAGAAATCTTGTATCTAGAGACTTACTTCTGGTTCTCATACCAGGCTTCTTGTCTCCTATGATCTAGTTATGTTGATGGTTCCTCCTGACATATCTTGCAAGTATAGGTTCATCTTTGTGTCTATCAACTTGATCATCATTTTTTATTCATTTTGTTCTCCATCACTTTGTGCATCATGTTGAGCAATATTGTAATCGTCGGTATTTGTGCCTGATGCTCGGGTGCAATGATCTATTTCTCGTGAGCTCTACATTGTTGTTCAGGTAAAGTGTCAGGTTCCTAATTGTAATCAAACCTATTGTAGGCCTCTGATTCTTTAGTGCTTTCCTTTTCATTCTTCTCTACAAATTCATCTATCTTCACATTTTCACTTTCAATAATTTTGTTAGAGGATTTGTTGAGACATTTATAAGCCTTACTCTTGATGGAATACCCTATAAATATTCCTTCATCACTCTTAGAGTTAAGTTTTCCATTTCTATCATCTTTTAAGATATAACATTGACTGCCAAAAATTTTTAAATAACTTACATTGGGTGTGTATCCATACCAAAGCTCATAAGGTATCTTTTTGGTGTCTTTCTTCAATTGTACTCTGTTCAATGTGTAAACAGCAGTACTGACAACTTCTCTCCATAATATTTGGGTGATGCCTTTCTCTATCATCAGTGTCCTTGCACAATCCACATTAGATTTGTTCTTTCTTTCAGCAATTCCATTATGTCGTGGTGGTCTTGGTGTAGAGACATGTCTTTTGATTCCATGCTCATTACAAAATTTATTGAATTCATCTAAAATAAATTCCCCTCCTCTATTTGATCTTAAGAATTTTAACTCCTTACCACTTTGTTTCTCAACCATAGCCTTATACCATTTAAACATCTTAAATGCTTCAGATTTATCTTTTAGAAACATGACTGTCGTCATTCTAGAGTAATCATCAACAAAGAGAATAAAATATCTATCTCCATAATAATTCTTTGTCCTCATATGTCCACATAAATTAGTATGGACTAATTCTAGAATGGCATCATATGTATAGGTTTTTCTTTTGAAACTAGACTTTGTCATTTTACCTTTTTGACAATTCTTACAAATGATGTTGTCGGGCTTGGTCATCCTCGGTAAGCCTATGACATTTCTCTTTTTTCTAATCTTTATCATATTGTCAAATTTCACATGACACAATCTTTTGTGCCACAACCATATATCTTTGTTTGTAGAAATCAAATAAGTGGTTTCAGTGTCATTCAGATAGAATAAGTTACCTTTTGTCTTCTCACCGGTACCAACTAGATTTCCTGATTTATTGAAGATATTTGCCTTCTTATTTTCAAATGCTACTCTGTGACCTGAATTATTCAACTGAGAAACACTCAATAGATTATAATTCAATCCATTTACCCAATAAAAATTTTCACATTTTATCTGGTTATTCAACATTATGGTTCCTCTACCTTCAACTGGACAAGGTGTGTTATTACCCATTCTTACTGAACCACCTTTATAGTACTCAAAATTCTCAAACTTTTTCTTATCACCAGTCATATGGTGAGTGCATCCACTATCTATGATCCAGACATCATTTTTACTAACTTTAGATATGAGTGCAGTTTCTACATACCTTTCTTCATCATCATCTGAATCATCTTTTACTGCTACAAACACCATCTTGATGTCTTCATCAGATTTAGTGTCAGTTTCATCATATTTGCATTTTGCTAGGTAACTACCCTTCTTTCCTTTGTCCTTGTAGTCTCAGGTATCTCCTCTTTCTGATTATCGGTAGCTTCTGTAATCACCTCTGTCATACTTCTTCTCAAATGATTTGTCATTACTTCTATCATCTTTTCTTCTGTTAGTACATCTTACAGAAAAGTGTCCAATCTCTTTACAATTAAAACAAACAAGTGGTAATTTACCTTTGTATTTACCTTTGCCTCTCTGCATTGAGAACCTTCGAAGAATGAGAAGACAATGAAGAGAGCACCAAAACTTTCGCTATGCAAGCTTAAAATGTGAATGCAAGCCTAAGCTAAATGCAACCCTAGGACTTGGTTGTTGGACTCATCACATAATTATCATCATCGAGTATTTTTGGAACATCAGAGTCAATACAATCCTTACTCGTGCCAATGCAACCATAAGAATATGAATATGACTTTCATCGGATAAAATATAGGAATCAAACATAAGCACCAGGGCACAAAAGCCAAGGTGACCTAAACATTGTTTCCAGTTTGATATAGTAAGAGTACACAAGTAAACAAACAGAGCAATAACAGTCAAGGAGTTAGTACCAACCTCACCATGGCGTACAAATAAACATGATCGAGGGATGTGAGGCTTTTCCACCTTAGTGCGAGAACTCTTATCACATACACCATGTTTATTTGACATTGCCGGATCATTGGGACTACACCAACAAGCAGTAGACAAAAGAAAATATCAATGAAAACCATGAGAATAGACAACATACAAAGAAAGATTCAATCATAGCTCAGCACATTTCAAATTTTTCAAATGTGCATGTGTTTAGGGTGTTGAAAACACCGTTGTGCTTGTGAGTGCATTGTGTTTGATTGCTATCAAGATATGTTTAGGTCGTGATGTCTGATGTGTGTTGCAAAATACAGATGTGTCCAAAGATAGTATTGAAAAACACTGTTTATGGGGTGTTGAGACACCAGTTTGTGTCAGTAGATAGTTGTCCTTTAGAAATGACAAGATTACTGACTCGAGTGTAAACCAAAGATGCAATCAAAGTGGGGATCCATGCCCCCAAGTAATGAATGGATTGATGTCAAATATGCAGATAGCGAGTTGATGTGAGAAATATTAGTAGTACACCGACAATAGGCAGACGCAGTGAGAATCACTAGTGACTGACGTGAGAAACATTCTCAAGTATAAAGATCGATGTGAGATCTAGGCATCAGCAAGAAGACTCAGTGGGAACCACTGGTGACTGATGCAAAGAGGAGAGAGACTCCAAAACATAGGACAATGCCCCTTAGACCAGGAAGATGCCCCCAAGTGTGACCAGTTTCAATCCATGTGAAGTCGAGAAAAATCTTGAAATTGACAGAAAGAGAATGCATGAGCAAGCAAACTAAAGCAGGAAAGCAAACTAAAGCAGGAGAGCAAATTGTAAGAAAGTCAATGGATGTCACGATAGATAGAGCATTGCGGAACAAGAGGTGCCTGTTTACCAGGTTTTCACCATCTTGGCAAAAATTCTATTTTTTCTACCATGACGCCTGTTTACCAGGTTTTCATCAATGGCACATTTTTCTCTTTTTTCCTTTTTTTTTTTGTATTTTTCTTTTTTTTTCATTTTTTTGTATTTTTTCATTTTTTATTTTTTTTTGTATTTTTTTTTTTTTGTATTTTTTCATTTTTTACATTTTTTGTATTTTTTTCATTTTTTTTTTTTTTTGGTATTATCAAGGCGCTTGTTTGCTAGGTTTTCACTAGGATAATAGATACATCAAAGTGCCTGTTTCCTAGGTTTTCACTAAGATGATCTTTTTTTAGGACATTTTGCATTTTTTTAGTATTTTCTTAGAATAGAGTATGTACATGAGCATTTAGAAGACATCTTAACTGTAGAAATTCTTCAGATGAAGAGCATTGATAGGCTCTTTGAGTTGTTTCCCCTCTGTGGTAGAGAGTCGGTAAGCGCTAGACCCAAATAATATAGTGATAACATACAGACCAAGCCAATTTGGTTCAAATTTTCCTTTCTGGACCCCCAACTGTTGATTCTTGGGGTTCTCTCTCAAGACGAGATCACCCATTTGGAATTCCCTTGGTCTGGCCCTCTTATTGTAGCTTTTAGATATTCTCTTCTAATATGCTTGGAGATGATCAAACGCCACTTTTTGATGTTCATCCAGTAGTTCTAGCTCTTGAAGCCTAGATATTCTGATATCATCATCAGTAATGAGGCCCTTCATAGAGAATCACAAGGTAGGAATCTCAACCTCAATAGGAAGCACTGCATCTGCACCATAAACTAGAGCAAAGGGTGTGGCCCCTGTTGGTGTCTGTATACTGGTGTGGTAAGCCCATAAAGTCGGATTAATCTGGAGATGCCAATCTCATCCATATTTGTGTACTGTACGGTGTAAGATCTTGAGAATAGTCTTATTTGAAGCTTCCACCTGTCCATTACCCTACGGATAATAGATAGAAGACTAGTGCTAAATAATTCTAAACTTAGTGCATAATTATTTTAGATCCTTGTTCTTAAATTTGCCCCAATGTCTAGCAAGGTGTAGGACATTGTAGATGGATTAGAAAGTTGATGTATGAGACGAACAGCCAATGATGGATCAAGAGGGTGAATGCGACCCTCAAGGACACTCTCTGCAAGATTACCCAATCTAGGGAAACAACAATATAGAAATGTAGGCTCATGGAGTGATGCTATATAGCATTTAGGGTAATCACCTGATGTCATGAAAAGTATGTGCTCCAAAAGAGTGGACATGTCAAGAGACCTCTAAGAACTTATTTTTTCAATTTTGATCAAGACTAAGGGGTCAATTAGATAGGATAGGATATAGCTATGATCGGGATAAAGGTTGATGGAGGTATAAGTGCATGTTTGGGATTATGATAGGAATACACAGAGATGGGAAGGATAGGCTTGGGATAAGCAAGGTCGCAATAGGGTAGCATGCATGAGAGAAAGTAAATAGGCTGATGGAAGGGATTATGAATGTCAGGATACATGATGTTCATAGATAGGCTCAAGCTTGTCAAGATCAGTAGAAGGAACATGGATGTTCACGAGCTAGTTGTATGTAAGATATGATAGATAGGATGAAATTGAAGGAACTTGCCCCCAAGTGAAGAGTGCAAGTAGGAGGAATTACGCATGATGCCTGTTTGCTAGGTTTTCATCATGGTACTTATCCAAGGTGCCATAGGAAGTGGTTTTCACCATAGGATGGATTGATTTTAATTTACTTTTGCTACCAAGGTGCCTGTTTACTAGGTTTTCACCAAGGCACTTTTTCTTTATTTTCTTTTTTTTTGTATTTTTGATTTTATGGAGGAACTTAAGCTTTTGTCTCTTTAGATAGTGCTCCTCTAAAAGATATGCTATAATAGGCCAAGGCCATTGAAAGTATGCTCACAGATGCTGATAGGGTGATGGTAAAGAAGATTGATATAGAGGATAAGGGAGATGGTAGCCAAGCATTTATGTGGTGGATTGGATAAGAGGAATGGAAGGATATGAGATGGATGGGTAAGAGGTAGGTGCAGGATATTGGATAGGGTATGGTTATAAGATCAACATTGACACACCCCTTGAAAGGTAGTGGATGATTGGAGGAAAAGTGGATGGAAAAGCTTGAGACATTGATGGATGAGTGGATATGGACCTTGGTATGCGAGGACCCAAGATGGAGTTAGAAGATGGGAGATGTTTAGATGGAGATGAAGTGGAAGACTTTGGAAGCTTGGATGACAACTCTAACTTTTCCTTTTTGTTAAAGTCTTTTAAGATAGACTTGGGAATCCATATAACTTTTGATTTTCCATTTGTATCAGATGATTTAGAATGCAATTCTTTCCTAATGGATTTAGGAACCCATATTTTCTTTGATTTGGTTCTTTTCTCAGTGGACCTATGTGGTCTCTTGAATATTTCCTTTGTATTTTTAGTCACATGTCGATTAGATGGGACATTATGATCTTCATATGTAAGTGGATTCTTGTATTTCTGATTTTTTCATTGCACATCCAAATTGTTTCCAAAATACTTGGGAATTATGGATGAATAAGGCCGATATGGCTGGTTTATATGGATTGGTTGATAGGGAGATTTCAAGGATGTATGTATTTGTTGATCTTGATAGGGGATAGAGTAATTGGATGACAAGCTAGTAGTGATAGGCATGGTGGATGGAGGGACATAAGGGCCCAATATAGATGGAAGGTTTGACAGTTTTAGCTTTGGGATATAGGGACCAAGGATGGATTTGGAAGATGGTGAAGGTTGTTGCGTGTGTTTGAATGGAGGGATATAAAGTGTGGAAGGGATATCAATATATTTAGAGTGAGCTATATGACCAAGGATCTTCTCTTTATAATTTATCTATATATCAATAGGAGCATGAGTAGCTTTGATAGTAGTTGAAGCTTGAGAGGATGTATTTTTCTATAAGAGATTCAGAGGAATCATGTTTTCTGGATATGGAAGAGCATGACATGCAGATGATGGGATGCTCTGATCTTGAAAAGGATCTTTAGATGGTGTACAAAGGGTACTTTGCTCTTGATTTTCAATAGGTTCCTTAGAGATGGTGGAAATTATATCTTGATCTTGCTTGGGAGAGTGACTTTGGTCAACCATTGGATAAGGATGAATGGTGTCTTGATCTTGATCATTGCTGATATTTGTTTCTTCACACATTGGATTCTCCTCTTGACATGGAGCCACTTCTATGGACAAGGTGGGAGTTTTGATATGCATGAGGGATTCTTGAAAGGCTAATGGAGTATCATTTTTAGTAGGCATGATAAGCATTGCAGCACATGGAATCTTGGGGTCTATGATCTTTGAAGCCCGAGGACTTGTAGTCGTATGTGGATTATCTTGGATCTCTTTTAGAGGTAGTCCTTGAGAGTAGACATAGTCATCATTAAGCTTAGTTCATGACAGAGATGATGAAGCTTTAGGAGATGGAGGAATAGTGGAAGAAGTAGATGTGGTATGGGAACTGTTGCTAGACATGGATTCCTGATATTGATCCTGCTTGAGATTAGTATCTTCACTAGATGATTCATTAGGATTTTCCACTTTGATTATTCCATCATCTATGAGATCTTGGATTTTATGTTTCAACTTCATGCAATATGAAGTTTTATGCTTTTTATGTTGATGATATGCATAATAGTTACTCAAGAAGTTGAATCCACATGATGTGGCTAGAGGCAATGTGATGAGATTATGCTCAAGAAGTTCCTCCAATGCTGATTGATAAGATTGTCCCAAAGGAGTAAAGATTCTCTCTAAAGGATAAATAGATGCTTCTTGACTTGCAATATCCTTCTTTTGTAGATAGAAAAGGATTTCATCTATTTTTGTCATAGTTTCCTCTACATGCTCTTGATAAAAGATAGGATGGTCATAAAACTGGTCTTAATCAAAGTTGGGATTGTTATAAAATTGTTCTTGATCAAAGATGGGATTGTCATACCAAGATTTATCCATGTTGGAAGGAAGTTTGGAGATATAAGATTCATGATCGAATAACAAAGGATAGGTTGATCTTAATGAGGACTTGTCAGGTGAAGTATCCTTTTTCCCCTTTAATCGCTAGAGTTCAGATTCCAAAGTTTAAAGTTGTTTTAATAAAGTTTCCTTAAGAATCTTTTCTTTGCTTTTAGACATTGTAAGATTGTCTTGATGCACTTGCTTAGAAGATTGAAGAGAAGGTATGATGAATCAATTGATTGACTGACAGGTCTTGAAGTGATATCTAAAGTGTTGATTAAGTCCACGACCAAAGGAAAAAGGAGATAATGTCCAACTAAAATAGAGATAGCAATGAGTCTGATCTTGAGTCAAGGTTGACGAGCCTACTTTTGCAACTCAGGATAAGGACAGTTTCAGACTGCAGGCAAGAGGGAAACAGGGAATTAGATCTCAGACAAAAATTAGATCAAGAAAAAACTCATCAGTCAACAGGAAATAGATCGCTATTTTGGGACACCAGGGTACAGATTCGCACGAGAAAGTGCTAGCTCACACAAGGAAACATTTAACCATGTGTGAGAAAATGAAAGCTCATGCGAGGAAATGATCAGTTTTTGGAATCTCGCCTGAGAAAACTCCAGGTTTCGATAGATCAACTCAGTTTTTGAGACAAAAATCAGATTTTGAGACACAGTCAGGACTATTCTTTGATAGAAGTTCTAGATTTAGGATAGTTTTATGACAATTCAGATTATCAATCTCAGTTTAAATGTGACAAGAAATCATTAACAAGCACAATTTTTTTCTCAAGTAATAGTGACGCAAGAAGTAGTCACAAACAGTTCTACCAAGGACAAGGAAACTTGGTAGAATCATGGGAGTCTTTGTTTAATCATGATCAGATAGTTTAAGACTCGAAACAAGCACTTAGTTATCCCTACAAAAAAAATGGTAGAGAAGACAAAATTTGTGCCTCACTAACTTATGTGTATGCGTGCACCTCACACAGCAGTGTCACCCCTGAGAGGGCACCCATGTTTTTCATGTTTCCAAGGACTCGGTAATATATGTTTGAAATTTAACCTTAAAGCAAGGGCCAGCATCATATATTACTTCAAGCATCTAGGTGCATACCTATGTTGAGAATCTAAGGGAGAGATTCTTCCCCCTCCCTGTGCACAGATTATGTCTTCTTTTGGAGATGATCCGGGTAGGCAAATAACTAAGAAATTTTTTAGTGGGCTTTCATTCACAATAACCTTTGGTGTCCCCAATATAGGGATGGGGCCTCGCAGCCACACCAACACTTGAAAGTCATAGACCCCTGCAAGCAGGGATGGGAGCGGCGCCGCTCAGTACAACAGACAAGGCTTTCTTAGGATGATAGTCAGAATCATGAGAAAGAAGTTACCATGTCTTTGGAGTCTTTAGACTCAACAAAGTATACTTTATTATAGTGATGTGGAATCACCGTTGATAGGTGTGTACTCACTTGTGTCATTCCCAGAGGTTCAACTCCGGCAAGCCCTCTAAAGGTGACACAAAACTTGGCTTGGATTTGAGGGTCAGACTTTTTGATTCTCTCAAAGAGAGAAGAGCATACTTGTCTACCTCTTCACCTTACCCAAACACACAAGACATATTCATCACTGAGATAACTCTCCTCCAACCAATTCACAAGCTTTTTGGTTTCTGATTCTCGTAAAGAGAGAAGAGCATAAAACCCTAACAAGTGAATATGCTAAAGGTTTTTTAACTTTCCTTTCTTCCCTAGGTCTCCATCATGTTAGCAACATCTGGGTCTTGGATTCATCCATGGGCATCACTTCCGTGTAATGAAGAGCTTATTCCCCTATTTTTCTATCAAGATTCCAAAGAAATTTTAACAAGGCCCTAGTTATACTATGTGATGGAAGAAATAAACAAGCACAATGTTTTAAAATGATCTTTGAAAACCATCCTGTAAGAAAACCGTTAGCAATTTTATGTCTTCATCAAGCGACCTGCAACCCACTGTTATGCTATCAGAGAAATCAGAGAGATAAAAATAGCAGCATGTGAAAATAATAAAAAAAAAAGTAGCAGTAATTGCAGAAACTTGTGAAATTCCAAAGAATGTCACCAAGTCTCGTGCGAGGAAGTATAAGGCTTTACGCGAGGAAGTACAACAGCCGGCATGAGAAAGTACAAAACTTCGCACGTATATGTGGGAAGTTTCATGTGAAACTTCACTGCAGAGCCGTACAGCCTGCTCGGGCAAAAGTTTGATGCCACAGATTCAATTTTTTGGTGAGTATACGCATAATTGTAGTCATTTTAAATAGAAATGACATTCCAGACGCAATGGTGGAGTCAGATTTGACTCAAAGTGAATGTAAAAAAATGACATAAAATAGAATTAACAGTGAATATATAATATGAGGCTAGGAATTGAATATCCTGCCCTACAGTGGGCGCATCCTTGCCCCAATCACCTTTCCTAAACATATTGTCTCTAATTAAGGATAAGGTATAGAATCAAAATCTAAACTAATAGGAACCAAGCAACAGGCTCAACCTATTACTGGGCCAAGCATAACTGAGTTACATATGGACAAGGTAAATGTTTCTTCAGACATTATTGATTCTTCAGTTAACTTTGATTCAAAAGTTGGTACAATAAAGGTCAATGACCTAATTCAATTGAATACTGAGGTACAAGTTAAGGATGGAAAAGGTAAGGAAATTGTTCCTTCACCTAATCCCAAGATCAAAGGTAAGGAGAAGGAAGTGAATACTAATGAGATTGATCTAGAAAAAGGCATTGTGATTCCAAATTGGGATCTTTCTAACTTGTCTGTAGAACAAATGGATATACTTGGAGAACTATGGAAGAAAAGAGCAATTCGAAAGATGCTCCGAGAAGAGAAAAAGAGGAACAGAGTGCTTAAAGATATAAAAGGCATATTCCAGGATACACTACAGATTGAATTCAATGATAATGACTCTATTATGGACCAACTTGCTGACTTAGTCCATAAGTTTAATATAGACTTAAATGGTCAAGAGAAGATACTTGAGAAAGCAGAAAGAAAGTTTGAAGACAAGGTTCTAGAGAATGTTGCAACAAAGATTGCAATTGACCAGGTGTAGCTAACCAATGTTATTAGAACTCTAGAAACCACCGTGACCAATGTAGTAGCACTATTTGTAAATTTAAGTGACACTTATAACTTTACTGTGGAGATAAAGAATAAGTTAGTAAAGATTGATGCATATCTAAAGGAAATTACAAACCAGTTGGCACTTGATCTGAGCACAAGCTTAGCAGACTTTTTGAAGGTCAAATATCTGACTAATCTACATACTAAGTTATTGAGAGAAGAAGCAAGGACTAGAGATTCTCTTTCATCCATCCAAAGCCAACTCCTACCACACAGGGATGCAATCCAGAAATGCGTCACACATGCAAAGACACTCATTCATGACAATAATTTCTCAGTTTTATAACTTGTGATAGAGTTGTCTATCGAGCTATAGATAGAATTGCACATCATGAAGGTGCTACAGGACAATTGGGACAACACTCTATCTCAAATTCTGAAGGTACATTGTGATTTCCTATCCTACTTTGGAATTACCTTGTAGGTATAGTTTGGCATTTTTTTCAAAAACAAGGGGGAAAGGTCATTGTATATACATTAAGGAAACACATGTACAGTTGAAAAAAAAAGAATATATTCATTACAAAAATAATTTTGGAAAATAAAAAAAAGAGAGTCCGTTGGACCCGAGCAGCAGAGCAGGTGTCAAAACCTAAGAAGATGGTAAGGGGGAGTTTTGACCTATCAGATACAGAGTAAAATGATATAAGTGTTTTTGTCACTAATGCCAAAGGGGGAGATCATAGACCTTATGGCAAGACATGTTGTCAATTAGTGTCAAAACACTTAGTCATCCAGTATTTCTCGAGTGATGAGTGTGACCTGAGTGATAAATATTGCCCGAGTGATCAGTGTGACCCGAGTGACCAACATCACCCGAGTGGTTAGTATTGCCTGAGTAACCAATTTTGCCTGAGTGATCAACATATTTCCTGAGTATCATTTTATTACCCGAGTAGACTTCTGGACCTGAGTGACAGTATTGGGCCAAATTTGCATATATTGTTTTATATCATTTTGTCTAATGGAAGCCGACTTATGAAGTTATTTATTTTTGGATAAGATATATATATATAAGACATTTTATTTATCCAAAATATGTAATAGTAGAGTAAATAGTAGAAGTATATATGCGAATATGAAATGGCATATTGATTATAATATTGCAAGAGTATAAAGTACAACAGAGGCTCATCCATCACAAACAAGTGATTAGTTATAAATCAAAGGATCTTATTCAGAAAATCAGAGTTGCCTAAGAAGATCATCTACTGGTTCATTCTAATAGGTGGATCAGCAAAATCCTCTAACCAGGTGGACCTAATAGTCCTTTTTTAAATCTCTTAACAGAGTTGCATTACTTATGGTATTGTATCAAATCCTTTAACAAGGTGGACTTAACAGTCCTTATTGCTCCTAACAAGGCAGGCCATCAAAAGTGGCTAATGTAAGCTCTAATAGGATAAATTTATACTGTAACACTAAATCTTGTGGGTACCATCCCCACCCCAGTTTTACTTTCTATTTGGAAGGTTTATGGGTAACCAAATACTGTGTTATGTGCTATGAATGATTATTTATTTTCTATGCATCCAATCAGATTAGATAATCTAATTGAGATTAAAGAAGAATAAGTTTTATTGGTTCCTGATTCACCCCCCCCTCTCAATCACATTGCATATAATATATTTCTAATAGGTATTTTTAGGACCTCTATGATTCTGAAACCATATTTGGTTCCATCCTTTCAATCCTTCCCCTGTAATTACATGCCATTAGATTATTGTCAAGTATCTAACCAGGTACATTGGACAAGCCTAGTACATGACCTAAAGATTAGCTAGTTGATTCTTCTGGGCTAGGTGTGTGCACCAAGTTGTGGACCATAAAAGTGGACACATCTTTAAAAAAAATTCAAATTTAATATAACCCGATTGGGTTTTTGAAATTTTGAAACTATACTAGGCTTGGTAACCAAGCCTAGGCAATATTATTAAAAAACATTAACTTTCTAAGAATCTGATAGGGTTCTGAGATGTTTTGATTAACCTGATCTGGTTCTGAGATGTTTCAATTAACCTGATCAGGTTATTAGACATATAATATTTTCTAATAACCTGATCAAGTTCTTAGATGTTCCTAATAACCTGATCGGACGAGGGTTATTAGAAACATATTATATTTTTGACACCTCGCAACTTAGGCCATTTCTAATGCCTAAATCGCAAAGCAACAAAGCTTAGGAGACCAAATATGCCAAAGAACCCGATCGAGCTTTGAAGAAAACAAGAAATATTCACCAATTTGCACATTCCCAAGCAATGCCTCCCCGTAAGAAAGGTATGTATTATTGTTTTTGTTGTTTTGTTGTTGTTTTTTTGCATTTTTTTATCAAATTAGGTTATGATATTGATTTTTTATTTTCTTTTAAATTAATTTCATATCAGATTCATCAAACAACCCTAGAAGAGGAAAAATAAATGAAAGACCACCCCCCATAAACCCTCCTCCAAATTCTCCTCATCCACCACCATCACCACCTGTAAACCCTCCTTAAAATTCTCCTCATCCACAATGACCGCCACCCATAAACCCTCCACATGTGCCATTAGATCATGTAAATGCAACACAAGAGGACCTCGTACAATGCCTTAACCAGAATAGTAAACAAATTAATATATTAGTTAATAGGTTGAAGGCTTCTGATCTTTAGTATCACTCTACTCTTGCCACCACATTAGATAAAATGTCCAATAGTGCAAATGAGGTGTCTCAAGAGGTGAAAAAATGAGGTTCATGGAGGGATAGGTATCATACATATTATGTTGATGGTTTATTATATGACGATGTGAAAAGAAAAGGCATAGAAAAATGTGACATATGTGCTCTTTTTACCAATCCTAATACTAACAATTCCCCAGAAGTTAATACAAAATGGTTTCCTATACATTGGTGTGCTCATAGGGGGATGAAATAAGATTTTTGGGATAGGTGGTACATGGAATTTTACCAACCACCTTATAATAATAATGAGGTGACTTTTTATTTTTTTAGGAAGCTATACTGTGAGTTTATACTTGGCGAGAAGCCAAATTACTTTGACTTTCGTGAGTTCTAGGGTAGAGGGAGAGGCTTTGCATAGGATAGACCTGGGGCACATAGGATTACCTGACCATAAGAGAGGAGGTGTACTGTGCAAAAACCCCTCATTCATGTAGAGGTACTAGTATTGGTCAAGGAGTCTATGGATATATAGACTCTTCATGCAGTTGCATCATTAATTGATGTCATTATCTAGCATGGCACTTAGTTAGTTAGAGAGGATGGATCAATGCCTGTGCCACCTCCATCTTCATCAGATGCACCATTAGGATCGTCCCATCCCATGCTAGCTCCATTGTCATCAGATGCACCATGAGGATCATCTCATCTCATGCAAGCTCCATTATCATCAGATACATTTGCACCATCCCATCCCATTGAGAATATATGCATCAGTTATAATGGTATATGTGATGGGGTAGATAGTTAGGCGAGTGAGGATGGTTTGACATCCCATTCATGTGTACATTGTGGGAGAAGATGTCAGGCATCAACTACTAAGGATGTGGCCCTGACAGATGATCTATTGTCAATGGTGTATGGTACAGAGCCGACACAGGTTTGTTTAACTTTGTGTTTTGACATGTTATTTTAATTAATTACCTAAATCTGTTAAAAGTAAATAAAATTTTATGTATAGAAGAATCTAAATTGATACATGAATAATATACATTTTAGGGTGCATCTAGTGGTAGAGTGCTCACTATAGTAGATGTATATGGGTAGCTCAAACACCTGAGGTAATGTTTTATAAATATTCCTAAAATAGAATAGTAAGTTGTTTTGAAAATATCATATCTTAATAATTTGTATGGTGGTAACTTAGTGTATGTTTGTTTTCTATTGCTTTATGGTCAAAGAATTTTTCTAATGTAATTCAACTCAAGGAATTCACTTCCTTGTCTAGCCATCATGACTCAAATTGATTTAAACTCCTGCCCTCCATCCTTGGACTCAATTCAACCAATGTTGAGCTCATACATAGACTCATACCCCAACCAATCACTTATTGGATTTTGAATCAACCTTCAACATCATTCAGAACATCCAACCATCGTTATTTTACTCTTATTTCTTGTTCAAAAGCATGAATACATTCTCTAATTATTCACTAATTGTGATTATCCATAATCCTTCAATACACCTCCATGGCCTTCTAAATACTCCCAACATATAACTTCTAAGACACCCTAAGGACCCCTCAACTTATCACAAGGTCCTTATCCTATCACTCAAAGCACATTCACTTGCTAGTTCAGTAAAATTTACTCTCTGGCATTTCACTGTCATACTAGGACAGTCCCCATATACTAGTCTATATCTTCACCATAGACAAGAACCCATCTAAACCCTAGGTTCATAATCACCCCAAAAAATTTCATCACTGCCCATACCACCTACTCTGATGCAAGTGTCAAGGGTATGATGATCCAATCACTGAATCCCTTAGCTCTCTATAAAGAGTGGTGAACCCTAACTCTCACACCTTTAAAATTGATGCAAAACACAACCTCAATACCCCCATGAGAATTATGAGTTGTAGACAACAAAGATAGGTTCATCATGAAGAGGCTTACTAAGACCCAAGCCACTAGTCTTAGCACAAATATAGTTACAAGGCTTACAATCCCACACAATGATCAATGGGGACCTGAGAAATCATGGAGGAATCAAAATGGACTTGGTCCATGCACATAATCAAACTGATTGAGACATTTGAAGGCATTTTCTAAACTGTCTAGTCAAACACTAGTAGCCCTGTCCAGGAAGTACAGTCAAGATAACTTTGGAAAGCCCCAAAAGACTTAGGGATTAAATAATAGATTTAAATACCCTTTACTAAGATACATCTAAACTAGGAGCACCAAGGTTTGAGGGATCAAAATAGAGGCTAAGGCAAAAAATCTCATACTGGACCAGAGGGCTAATTAGGCCTCCACTAAAGAAGGAAGTGCTGGAAAATGGAAATTTTTCCTTTTGAAATGAATTGGAACACTTAGGTATTCACAAAAAAACATCAAATCCACAATTAGGGCCCTTGGTTCTTATTTCTCTAAAAGTTATATACACTACTATGTATATTCAAATTTGGTGCATACATTGAGATATACACCTAGGGCTCGATCATATGGCCATCTCCCTAGATCAACACAAACAAAAACTTGCATAATCTTTGAAAGCATATTAAAAATAAGATTTCCACAAGATATTATCCAATTCCCATGGTGGAAACACTTCAAACTTGAAAAACAATGTGAAACTCTTAGAAAAGAACACAAACCAGAGTTGCAGAGACAAAAATCATGATAATTTGAGTTATAGGTAAGATCTCTTCACCAAAATAGTTGTATTTGAAGGCTAAGACATAGGGAAATATGGCCAAGTCAGTTTTATGTAGATTTGAAGCCCATGACCATAGTACATATCCCATGACCATAGTGTACCAAGTGGCTTATAAGTGCCCAAACTCAGAACTAGGTCTCACAATTGGATCTCAATGATAGACTAATTCGAAATCCATGACCTATAAGATGTCTTGGGTCCCTTTGGGCCAAGAGTACTGCATTGAGAACATCAAGGGTCTACAATCTTAATGAGACTCCATGTGCTAGGAGGTGCTCCTGCACCATACTCTCAACCTAAAAGCACTCTAAATCCCTCCATGGTAAGGGTAAACACACTAAAATATACTCACTGCCAGGCTACAATAGTCCCATTACCTGCTGCAAAAGTGGTCCTAACCTTTGACCCCCATGAATACAATCTAGACCATCCTTCTCTAATTATGCCTACAAATTTTTTAAAGAATAGTCTTGTGTGTGAAAGAAGAGTTCAAAATTTTATATTGTAATAATGGTTTGTAAAATTTGATTATAAACTTGTGATAATAGAGTTGTTGAGCATAATCATTTGTGGAATTCAAGTGAATCATAATCTTCATTGTAAACTATTTCTTATATATTTATTTGGTATTTTATAGGGCTTGTCAGGGGCTCAGATTTCTGAGATTGAGGATGTCACCCTTTCTGCCATTGACTTTGGCTTAGAGAGCTATGTGGTATCATATTTTGTACACCTCTTGTTTATAGTTTTAATTGAACTCATGCAGTATCATATTATTTCTCTTATGTTATTTTTTTTTTGTTAGCCTACCCCACCAAGCTCGAGGTCATTAGGAAAGAGGAAGAAATCATCGGTGACATTCAAACAAAAAAAGGTAATTAAGTCCAATTTAAGTATATTTGTTGAAATATATTATGAAAATTTCAATGTAGTCTCTATTGATGAATGCACTTGACTTGTTTATTGTATACATGTAGAATCAATTGGGTTTCACTGAACTAATGAATTCGACAGACATCGCTGATGTTCAGGAGAGGGAGGAGGTAATACGTTTTCATATTTACTTTAAATTACATTCTTGTTTGTTCAAAATATTTTAGAAATCATGTTCCTCTATTAGTATGTAATTTGCTACATTTTTTCATATAGGAATTGGTCATAGATGCCTCAGATGAGGCGAAACCTTCTCCACTTCCTAGGGATCCCCTGCCTAGCATAGGAGATCTGGCTGCGGTATGCATTTTCTTTTTAGTCCATGCATTTTTCATTTTTTGATATTTCTTGTTTATAACATGTATTTTGTATTATTTTTTCTATTGTAGGACCCTTCACCACTACCCATCCTTCCTCTACCTGGCTATTTTTCTAGGAGTCCCTCTCACCCACGATGGAGCCCATTTCATTTATCAGTCAGCCCAAGCATAAGAGATCTAGATGAGGCTTCAGTATGCAAATTACAGCCCAATATTTATTTATTTTGATATTATTTTGAGATAATATATATGGCTTAGAATTTAAATTGTTCTTGTGCAGAGACTTAGTGAGCCAAGTGTTGTTGTGAAGAAGCTCAATTTTGATGATCCACCACAGTCATAGATATATCGAGACATTGTATAGATCTAGTTGTGGTCATTGACTGACCAAATTTTGTATATGTGTGTGTGTGTGTGTGTGTGTGTGTGTGTGTGTGTGTGTGTGTGTGTGTGTGTGTGTGTGTGTGTGTGTGTGTGTGTGTGTGTGTGT